>CAJHQQ010003917.1:0-35959 GCA_905132885.1 Moricandia moricandioides | reverse complement strand
TTCAAATCTCACCGTTCTATAAAAAAATCTTCTCTGTAATTATCATATTTCCGTTAGATTACAGAACCATCTACAAAAAACCGTGTTATTTGGAAGTAGCGAGAGAATGCGTGTCGTTTACTTGAGACATAAACGGCGCGCGGTGCGACAACATTGAATATTCCCATAACAAGAAGTTAATCGAAAAATAATTAATTAACACCGAATCAAATTAGGGAAATTGAGGTCAATAACCATTAAAAAAAACTAAATTAAGAAAGTAACCATAAAAAAAAACCCATCACTATTCTATATATTTCTATATTAATTACCATTATACCCTTTTTCAAATTCCCCTTCTTTAATCTAAGTTATTTTAAGTATTAGAAAATGTTTATTTAACTTTGAAACTTACTTATAAAAAATAAAGATTTTTTTTATGCATAACATATTTTGAATTTTTTAAAACAAATATATATTTGATTGATTCTCATATGTAATGGTCAAATAGAGAAATGAGCATACTATTCTATAGAAATATGATAAATAGAATAATACTTACAAAATCTTTATAATTATTTAATTTTTAAATTATATAAATCACAAAGAGATATAAAATTTTATTTTTATGTTATATCTCTTTCCTCATATATATATATATAGGGTATATGCATATATTTTGTGTTTTTTGCTTGTAAATAATATAATATACTATTCTATTTTATTCGATATAATATAGTATATGACAACATTTTTATCTTCTTTTTATTCTTTTCATCTTCATTGTCTTTTTTTTTCTTTTTTTTTCATCCCAGTCATCATGCTTATATTTCTCTTCTTCTTTTCTCTTTTTCTTCATCTTCCTCATATTCTTTATCTCTACACTATACTATATAGTTACTCTATATAGAATAGTAACTTTTATTATTTATATCATATTAACTAGATATGCAGTATAATAGATGATCAGTTCTATCGCACAATGTCTACATGTTTCAGATGTTCATTTTAACGTATAATCTAACCATGTATTTAGATATTCATTGTATTGTGTATAAAAGAAGTTTTGATTAGTTACATGAATTATAATCTTTATTGCCAATCATTTTTATAGTTATAGATGCCTCTTACAAATTAATATGTTATTTAGTTGAGATGTTAGACAAACTGCATTAAAACCTAGAGTAAATAGAACTAAAAAAAATCATACTCCCTCCGTTTCATTATAAGTGTCACTTTAGGTTTTGCACACGGATTAAGAAAACAATTAATTTTGCATATTTTCTATATAAAAACACAATTACCTATACACATAACCATATTTCAACCAATATAAAAACAAACTGCAGCATAAAATTAATAAATTTTGCATCGAAAGTCAAAAACGACACTTATTTTGTAACAAAAAATTTTTTCTAAAATGACACTTAATATGAAACAGGAGGGAGTGTTCTTGGTTGAATTTCTGTTTAAATGGTCTATTCTATATTCGTATTATAAATAGAATAGAATTTGGTTATAACGGGTGTATAACACACTCTCACGCGCTGCAAAGGAGAATAATGTCCATTTATGTTGCACATTGACACATTTTCCAAAGCATAGCTAGTTTGTTAATTTTCTGGCTATAATGGTTATCTCACAAATTATCCGATCAAATTAACCGGTGGAAGAAGAATGAACACGCCGATGTCGATGTTGACGACGCGTGGGCGCGTACTACCGTTTTCAGAGAAGGAGAGAACCGAAGAGGAGACCGGAACACTGGAATCGAGTCTCCTGCAGCTGATCGAAGACAACCGTCGATCGTCGTTACAGCTCCGGGAAAAGACAGAGAGATCGAGGAAGGAGGCGATCAGACACGCAGCAAGAACGGCGGATCTGCTAGTAAAGGCGGTGAACGGAGGAGTGGAGGAGTGTTTCGTCAACGAGAAACGGATCGAGGCGGAGATAAGATCTCTGGCGGTTACGGTGGCGCGATTCGGCAAACAGACGGATCAGTGGCTTGCCGCAACTCACGCCGTTAATAGCGCCGTCAAGGTTTGTCATCTCTCGTTTTTTTTGATTTTTGATTGTGTATGTGAGTTAATGGTGGAGCTGTGTTGATTTTGATAGGAGATTGGAGATTTTGAGAATTGGATGAAGACGATGGAGTTTGATTGTAAGAAAATAACTGCTGCAATTCGTAACATTCACGAAGATCACTAAGAACAGCTGTTTTGTCTGAGAGTAGTAGTGCCAAGGATTGGATCAAAGTAGTCAAAGCAAGATCATGAACAACTTTTTTTTCTATGTTATCTACTGTTTCGTAAAACAACTTCTCTTAAAAATGTACAGAGATCATGTTGACATTTGCCTCCCTGAGCTCGTTTACGTTCAGTCTCCTTGTGTGGTCAAGTTCTCATTATTACAAGCAGTTTTTATGGACTGGTAACTTTGGATTCAACAGAAATTTTGTGTCTATAGAGGCTAGTCTTGTTGTATTTTGATAAAGTAGATAAGGAAAAACTTGATCTCCTGGTCGACAAGATTCACACTGAACGATTAAAATGCCACATAAGTCATTGCTTTAGCTCAACACCAAATCAATTCTTTGGGTCCTATGCAGGTGAACAGAATTACATGGGTTCATGTAGTGTATAGTTCAAATTTTTCTGTCTAGTGAAAGTTTGAAGATAAGTTCTGCCTGATGAATCCATTTGATGGGAAGGAGTATAGCAGCTCTGAAGCATCTGATTCTTATGCCCATGTTACCATAACCAGTGAATTTTTCGCTTTTGATACCGGAAAGATTTCTGTGTCTGCAAATTTGGATCTGCAGGTTGACTTTAATTCGTCATGACATGGAGCTTTACCTGTTCGGAATCGGAATTGGGAAAAATGGTGTCGGAACCACAAAAATGGCTTGCATACAAAACACAGGAGTGTCAGAGATGCAAGAATTTCTTCACAAGATTCATTTGACAAAAGTTCCAAGTACAGACAACAGAGACGAATAAGCTAGCACCAAGTATGCGGATACAAAGTAGTTCACATCGATACATAATCACCAATCTCGATCTCGACAGGAGAATCTGTTTAGAATCTGTATTTGTGAGACCAAAAAACTCTCATGGGCTTCTTAGCAAAAATGATTCAAAACTTAAAATTAAACACAAAATTAACCTATATTTTTATTTGTAATTTTTATTTGTCATATTCACTCTAAAAGTTCGGATTATTCACAAAAATACCATTTTGTTTTTCAAAAATGAGTATTTTACTCTATCATCTTTATCTTCATTAAGTATTTACAATAATGTCATTCCCGTCAATACACCAACCACCATGAAAAATCAATTTGAAGCTCTTAATACACCTAAAAATCGATTTTCAATCCTTTTATCTTATTTTTATGCTCAGAAACTTTTTTTTTTCACTTTCTCTTTGTATTCATAAAAAAAATCAAGATTTTGATTTAAACTTACGATTCTTGATGGGTTACTTTGTTTTGAGCTCATGTGTGCTTGGAGAAGAGTTTTGTGTGCTAAGGAAGTTATCTCACTAATTTAAAGTATAAAATCAATTGTTTTCCAGATCTGTTCGGCTAGACGACTTCCGTGTAAGTCTTCTAGAGGTAGAAGACTTACACAAAAATCGTCTGATCAATGCAGAGGTTAGTTTTGCAATTGACTTTTATATGTAGTTTTAGAGACGACTTATTTGGAAGTTTTCCAGTTTTCTTTGTTAACAAAAAAAAATCTTGAAAATACCATAAAAGACCTCCCGGTAAGTCGTCTAGGATAAACATGTTAGTTTTGCATTTGACTAAATTGTGTTAGAAATTTGACTTTTTCCAAACGACTTACTAGTAAGTCGTCTAGTTGAAAAACAAACTTAAATATTTAATATTTACTAGACGACTTATATGTAAGTCCTCTGAGGTTACTTTTGCATTTAAAAACAAAACTTAAATATTTAATTTTAGTCAGACGACCTACATGTATGTCTTACGGTAGACGACCTACGCGGAAGTCTGCCAGAAATTGTTTCCGATATTCTGGTCAAACCTTGGATATCACAGAAGACTTCTGCATAAGTCGTCTAACGACGAGTTACATGTAGGTCGTCTAGTTAAAATTAAATATTTAAGTCTTATTTTCTAACTGCAAAAGTAACCTAAGACGACTTACATATAAGTCGTCTAGTTAATATTAAATATTTTCTTTTCATCGAGACGATTTACAAGTAAGTCATCTGGAAAAAGTCAAATTTCTGACATAATTTGGTCAATTACAAAACTAACATGTTTATCCTAGACGACTTACCGGGAGGTCTTCTCTGGTATTTTCAAGATTTTTTTGAAAACAAAAGTAAGGCATATTTACAAAGGAAGACTTCCAAAGAAGTATGCTGTAGAGTAGACCTCTCTGAAAGTCTTCCTTTGTAAATTTTCAATTGCAAAATGACAATTTTGGCGATTTCCGTGTAAGTCTTCTTGACGACTTCTTTGGATTTCTTCTGGACGACTTCCTTGGAAGCCTTCTAGACGATTTCCTTGGAAATCTTCTAGATGACTTTCGTGGAAGTCGTCTACGTCAATGTTTATAAAATTTTATTTTCTCTAAAACTATAAAGACTTTTTAACATTTTTTTGTTAATTCATTTATAGTAATCATTATTGGTGCTACCGAAAGAAAATTTGTAACTTAATTTGGGATATTTATGAGGTTACCAACATTCATGTTTATTAAAGTCTTCTCGGTTGAAGTTGATGTTCTATGTTTACTAATGTGTTTTAATTTGAATTTTTCAGATGATGCGTCAATTACTTGTAGTGTATGGAGAATGGTTGTTGAAAGATGATTCTTGGAACTTTGTGGTTGATAATTTAAAAGGAACGAGAATGTTCTTTTTGAGTGAAGGTTTGACACATGCTGAACTTGTTGAAATGGCTCAAGAAGATTATAACCTGGATATAAAAACAGAGGTTGTGGAGTTAACCTACTCATTACCAGAAGCAATGATGAAACATATGACTCTAGACACCCCTCCTATTCATGTTACATGTGATAGAAAATTTCAGAACTTGCTCGAGATAACTAAAACGCATAAAGTACGTCTTTGTGTATCAAGTTTTAGAATGATGAGAACGGCTTCAGATGAAGGGGAATAAGATGATGAAGGTGATGAAGGGAAAGAAGATGAAGAAGGGGATGAAGATGATGATAATTTGGCAGAAGATGAAAATGATTTTGGGGAGGAGGATTCATGAGCTTTCTCCTTTGTCACTTTTGCTATCAGAAGACTCAGCTCTTTCGAGAAACTCGGTTCTATGGACCCACTCGGTTCTTGGGCGTCATTCTGTCCCGCTTTCGCGCCATTCACACTTTCACTCTGCAATTTCAATGTACAAGAGGAAGTCATACACAAGCAAAGATCCAAGCATAAATGGTCAAATCAAACCAAATATCCAAGTAACACATGAAACAAAATCCATACACAAGAAAATATCCAAGCGCACACAAGAAAGAAAGCATGCATGTTCTGACATACAAATGCTACATCCAAGCATCCAAGCACACACAAGAAGCAAAGCACATATAAGTTTCATTTCTGTTTCCTAACACTTTTCCTAGTGACTATTTTCTCTGTGATTTTGGGAGAGGTACTAATCTCGGGTTCGTCCACACGTTTATGCGGACATGAAGTAGTGAGTTGAAGATCATTAGATGAAGTCCCTTTTTGGTGATTCCCACCTTCTTTTCCACAACTTCAATCCTATCACTGAGAAGCTTGATCTCTCTAAGGAACATCCCAAAACCATCCCTCATGACATCAGATAGGTCCTTGAAGCCTTGTTTAATTTTTCTTTGTTCACCCCACCAATAGTCGTAGAAGACTCTAATCAATCTTTAGGCGCCGCTTTACAAGCCTCTACATGAGCCTCAACAGAAGCATCTTTACGAGATTTCTTCTAAGGTCTTACACTCTCTTCATTCACAACAATCTCTGTCTTCGCTGCACTCTCTTCTTTCTTCATATAAACAACCTGCGTCATTGGATTGACCCACGGGATAGTACCGGCAAATTTCCAGCAATCCATGGTTCACTCCCATTTAGGTTTCGCATTAAACATGAGTTTAAATATGTTCTCCGCGGTCTTATCCTCTACATCAAAGTCCCATTGTGGAAACATTTCACTGAAATCCTTCTCAACAAAGTTGATCACGCTAGTCTGCGGTAAATAAAAGATATCAACTTAGATATTTGACGGATTAACAAAGATGGAAGTAAAAGAATTCTAGAAGACTTAAAGTTAAGTTTCAAGACGATTTAAAGTTAAGTCTTCGAAACAAATTAAAGTTAAATCTTCAGAGAAGTTTTTTGTGAAGTCTTAGGGAGTGACGTTTAAATACCTGTCTGCTGATGGCCTCTTTAAAACATATGTTTCCTTTGCCATCCTTGTAAGTCAACAGCGGTGGAGACGGTCTATTTGGCATGGGATTTCCATAATTGGCAGCCAATTCTGGCAAAGCATAGTAGACCCACACCTGGATAACCCATCAATAGTGTAAGTCTTTGCCAAATCTTTTCCCCTCAGAGAGTCCATCAGCACCTTGAACGCCACTCTCCCCCATGGATAATTTTCAAATTCTTCCAAGTCCATCACTAGCTTTGCAAGACTAGCCCTTTTAGTTGTTGAGTACTTTCTCCCCTCAATGAATCTACTGAATATGGCAAGGTATCCGAGCCGCATGCGATCATCCCGAGTCCAGTCTTGGCATCTCGGAAATGCTGCTATGATCTGCTCAGAAGTTGGACCAGCATCGACATCAACTCCCATCATCTCCTAGAAAGAAGTCATCTCCTCGTCACCTCACACCTCATATTTTCCAGGACCTTGATGTAATCGCAGTTCATACCAGTGAGGTGTTCAAACTCTATCAGTGAAAACCTCACTGGTTCTGGACCAACGAGACTCCAAAGCTCATACTTCTTCTTAATGTCAAGCTGAAAACTGAGGATATAATGTACCAGCCTTGATGTCCATCCAAAATTCAGCTCTTTGAATTTGATGAAAACTCCCAACTTTAAGTCCTCCAGCTCCTCATATTCGTCATCATGTAGAGTTTGCCTTACAACAATAAGAAATTTCGAATCATCTGTATGACATAAAATGCTTTTGACTGGAATGAGCTCTTTTCCAAATGTATATATCCTCTGCGTAGTTTTGGTAATTCCATTTTCCGTTCTGCAAAATAATCAAAAACCAACATCTCAAACACAAACCAAACATACTATTCTAAATTGATATACTGGAAGACTTGTATGTAAGTTTTCGTGAGATGACTTCTCAGAAGATTTCCAAGAAGTCTTCCAGAGTGTAAGACTTCTCAGAAGATTTCGAAGTCTTCCCGGAAGTCTTCTACGAACTCTTACACTCTGGAAGATATCCTGGAAGTTTTCTACGAAGTCTTACACTCTGGAAGTTTTCTACGAAGTCTTCCACTTCCAGGAAGTCTTATGAGTAGTCTTTCACTAGAATGAGAGGATGCAAACCCCGGAAAATCTAAATAAATAAAAAATGGATGACTTACAGTCGGGGAAGTTATGGTTGCCAACAATACCAGCGGTTACATATCTGCAAAAATCAAAACTACTACTTTTAGGATTTAACGGCCGCTAAACGCCTTAAGTCATGAAATTGAACTCGACAGCAAAGAGAAAAGAACTTGCCGGCGGCTGAGTTCAACAAAACGCGACACGATTTAAGATCTGAAAAAAAAGCGGATGGTTAATTATGTATGAAGGAGAAACAAGATTTGTCGTGAAGGAGAAACGAGATTCATCGTAAAAGGCGAGATTACGACGGTGAGAATGACGGAAAAGGGAAATTCAATGGAAAAAGAAGATTCGCCTTTGAAATCGCCTCAGAGAGAAACGACGCTAGGGCTTCATGATTTTCTAAATATAGTAAAAATAATATTTATATGTGTGATAAATTATCAAGTTAAGTTTAATGTACTATGGTAAAATGAAAGGTTCGGTCCGATATGGACGACGTACCTGTAAGTCGTCTGAGGTAACAAACATGAGAAGACTTCCTAGAAATCTTCCACCTCGTAAATATTATTCATCAGACAAATTCTTGGAAGTCGTCTGAGGTAAAAAACAGAAGTCTTCTAGCCTGTAAATATTATTCATTAGACGACTTTACACCCTAAATAAACCCTAAACTTAATGAACTAACTATACATTTCATTAAAATCAAATTTAACTTCAAAAAATGTTTAATATACATAAAAGTAAACACAAATAGGTAAAAAAATATTTTTTCAAACAAAATGAGCTTTTAGAAAACTAAACCTTAGGAATACAAACAATACTACAACATATGTTACCAAACCCTAAATAAGAAAATACCATGACTCACTACATTCACTCATCTATGTTGAAAACAATTAAATTTAATTATATATTAATTTATATCATTTAAAAATGTTTATAATTACATGATTTCAATTTTTTCCCTTGAAAAATATTTTTTGTTAAAATTTATAAATTATTTTTTAAGATCAACTATACGAGACGACTTCCTAAAGTCTTTTAGACGACACCTTGTGGAAGTTGTCGACGACTTCCAAGGGTTATATTCGTAAAAATAAATTCTGTTTTTTTTTGTTTGGTCACAATGTACTGGTTGTAATTTCACAAGGATATTGAGTTAATTTTGCATTTGATTGATGTTTGGGTATACTTTTGCATTTAAAATCAAGTTTTGAGTCATATTTGACAAATTGCCATTGTTTCTATTGCATTCGAAATTCATTGTATATCTTTGTAACATTTAGGAACATAATATCCAGTTATTAAAAATTTGGTCAAAGCAACGAAGATTAATAAAAAGGTCAAAAGATCAATTTATGTAAAAGGCGTAATAGATTTGCATAGGTATTTCATTTTTTATTATTTTAAAGTAATCTAAAAACAATGAATGGAGAAATATAAAATATTTAAAAATCTTTATATGTTTGATAATTTTTTTACTAAAACACGCAAAATTGTTTTAAAATTACTAAAACATATATCATTGTACAGAAACCCTGCGCGTAACGCCGACAAACCCCTAATTCTCTATAGAATCTATTTTGTCATTAGTTTTTGTTAAAAATCTTATATTGAACCGTGACCCAATAATTATTCGATTCAGTTTCCGGTTTGGTTTTAAAAAACATTGACACAAACTAATAACAACATATTATTTATTTTTCTTTTTTAAGCCCATTTAATAAATTACTAGATTCTGACACGTCCATTCAAAATGCGGGTATATATTTTATTTTAATTTTTTTGAATAAATTAATTTATATATATATATATATTTGTTATTATAATTGTTTTTAATCATTTATCAATAATATAAAAGATTTATTTTTATTAATATAAAAGAGTAATACATAAATAATAAATAGTTGGACCAAACATTTATCACTAGGTCATGATACTGTTTCAGTCTATTCTATTAAAACAAGAACATAACCTATTGATAAATGTTAGGTCCAACTATTTATTATTCATGTATTATTTTTTATATTAATAACATTAAATCTTTTATATTATTTATAAATAATTAAAAACAAATATAATTACAAACATACAAGAATATAAAATTAATTTATTCAAAAAATTTAAAACAAAAGATAACCCGCCCACTAGAATAGATAAAACCTAGTCCTCGAGTTTTGGAAATTAGAGTTGAGGCAAAAACTAGGGTTTTGTTATTTTAGCTCTGTTATTGGACGGATAGTTGATCCATGACTACACCACTTCCCGAAGACGTTATCATTGACATCTTAGCTCGTGTACCAAGATGTAACTATCCAAGACTTTCCCTCGTTTGCAAGCACTTCCGATCACTTATTGCATCGCCCAATCTCTACGCTATACGATCATTGTTGGGATGCACTGAACACTGCCTCAATGTTCTCCTCCACGACAGAGAAACAGGTGTCGATCATGGTTGGTCTATTCTCCGCCAGAAAACCAAAGACAATCCCCGCTTGGTCCTTATCCCTTCGCTTCCCGTTGCGCAACTCGATGGAAGCTATGTGGCAATGGGCTCGAAGATATACATGTTTGTTGAGACTAAAGATAACAGTGTGACTACAAATGTGTTAAGCATCGACTGTAGATCTCACACGGTGCAACCTCTCCCGAGCATTGAAGTAAACGTGTATACTACACTCGCTGACATCATCAATGGGAAAATCTACGTACTTGGATATCAGTATCATAATACTAATTCGAAGAAGGTGATGGTGGTGTTAAATACAGAAACACAAACGTGGGAGCCTGTGATGACAATGCCAGAGACTATGGTGTATTACACGTGGCCTCCTAGTTGTTTGATGATGGATGGTAAGATGTATATGAGTTGTTCTAATGGCAGCTATGTTTACGACCCAAAGGAAAGTAGATGGGAAACGGACGAGAAGCTGAATTTAAGGATGAATGGGTGCGTTGTTGATGATGTGTTGTATTGCTTTGATTGTTATGGGGACTGTTTAAGAACGTATGATCCAAAGCAAAGACGTTGGGGAGTGGTGGAAGGTGTGGAAGAATTGTTGGCTGAGACGAAATCATGTTCAAGATTGTCATGGACTGGGATAGTGGGTTACGGTGGAAAGCTAGCTTTGTTTTTTCCTAAAGAAGAAGTGACAAGAGAGATTTGGTGTGCGGAGATTTCACTGGAAAGACAAGAAGGAGGGATGGTTTGGGGTAAAGTTGAGTGGTGTAATCAGGTTATGGTTACTGGAAATTTTGACGTTAACAAATGTGTTGCTGTTATGGTTTGATTCATGAACTGATCTCCTTCCTATGGTTACATGTCGGTTTGGATTTAGTTAGATAAAAGTTCTCTTTCTCAGTTTTTGTTTTGAATTTATGTGAGAAATTTTTATTATTCTTGTTTTATGGTTTGGGAAATTTATTCCATTGTTATTCAGAAGACAGGAGAAGGATACTTAAGAGCATCATTATCCAAGAACCCCTTTTGGGGTTCTTGTTTTCTGTTTTTTTTTTTTTTTTCTGAATTTAAAAAAAAAAAAGAAAAAAAAATAAAAATGAACCAATCACGGGCCGCCACGTGTCAGTGGGGCCCGTAAACAGTGCAAGAAACCATCAAAAACGGGTTCTTAATTGGGGATTTTAGGAGATGGTTCTTGCACTGTTCACGGGCCCCACGTGTCAGTGGGACCCGCAAACAGTGCAAGAACCCCCTTTAAGAGCCCCGGATAATGATGCTCTTAGGGCATCTTTATCCCAAGTTTCTTAATGGGGTTCTTGCACTGTTTGCGGGCTCCACTGACATGTGGGGCCCGTGAACAGTGTAAGAACCGCTTCTTAAAACTCCTAAATAAGAACCGTTTTTAGAGGGTTTCTTACACTGTTCACGGGCCCCACTGACACGTGGCGATCCGTAATTGGTTCGTTTTTATTTTTTATTTTTTTATTTTTTTTAATTAGAAAAAAAGAAAAATGAAAAAAAAAATAAAAAAAACAGGAACCCCAAATGGGGTTCCTGGGTTAATGATGGCCTTAGAGCAGGATTACCGGGGTCTCTTAAGGTGGGGTTCTTAGCTTTTCTAAAATACGTATCTTAGCTTTTAACTAAAAAAACCTAAGAATCGTCTCTTAAATAAGAACCATAAGAGCCGTCTCTTAGCGGGAAAAATATAAAAAAAAAAAAAAATTAAAAAAATAAATTTTACGTTAAGAACCCCACTTTAAGAGACCCGGGTTAATCATGGCTTATATATACACGTTTTGAAACCTCTAAACATTTTGCATATACAAGAGTGGTCTTTTTTTCATTTTTTTTCTTTCAAATAGATACGAATTCTAATAAGCTCTTGTAATAATGATACATGAAAAGAAAGTGGTCTGTCATGTGTGTGATGATACTTGATTCACACAGCCTTGCTAGCAATAAACATGGCTGTTCCTTGAACGTTGTGTTGTTTTACAATGTCAATTTACAACGTCGCGTTGTTAACTCTTTGAAAAACGACGCGCAGTAGAAAAGAAGAAAATCGCTGGAGCTTTTTAATCTGCGCTCCAGTTCTAGAAAGAAAGAGGCTCGCTATTCTTCATATGGCAGCAGTCTCGTTTCTACGATACACAGTTCCTTCCCGGGTCTTCTCGTATCCGACCCGACTCATCCGGGTCACACCCACTTTCCCTCGGTTCTCTTCCTCCGCCGCGTCTGCTTCGTCCCTCTCATCGTCTTCCTCCGATAAATGGGAATCGTATCGGAAGAAGAAGGTCGTCATCCGGATTGGATACGTGGGTACCGATTACAGAGGTTTGCAGATTCAAAGAGACGACCCTTCTCTCAAAAGTAAGTTTCTCTTATAAAGTTGCAACCTTTTGATGTCTTGTCCTAGTTCCGACAAAACCTCAATAGTATTGTCTGATTAAGAGACCTTGTAATGTAGCTATTGAAGGTGAACTTGAGGTTGCTATATACAAGGCTGGTGGGATTCTAGATAGTAACTATGGTGATCTTCACAAGATTGGTTGGGCTAGAAGTAGCCGAACTGATAAAGGAGTAAGCTTTTTTATTTATTTAATTTCCATCTTCTAATGGCATAGATTCACTTATATAAATGTTTAACTTTGTTTTAGGTTCATTCTCTGGCAACCACAATATCATTGAAGATGGAGATACCTGAGACTGCGTGGAAGGATGATCCTCACGGCACTCTTCTTGCTAAATGCATTAGCAGACATCTTCCTGAGAACATTAGAGTCTTCAGTGTTTTGCCGTCACAAAGGTCAGTGATAATATATTATTCTAATGCTTCAAGAGTTGGAAAGATATATTGAAAAGCTTTGCATCTTGGTAGGAGATTTGATCCACGAAGGGAGTGTACACTTAGGATGTATTCTTACCTCCTTCCTGTTGATGTTATTGGGGTCAAGAATAGCTTTTCTTCAGATGAGATTGACCATCACCTTTCAGATTTCAATGAAATTTTGAAGCAGTTCGAGGTGAGAGAGCTTATGACATTGTTTCTTTAGTTTCAGAGACTTTCTTGTTACAGTTTTTACTTCATTGGTATTGTCTTATTTTTCCTTGTAGGGTGACTATCCTTTCCATAACTATACACAGCGGTCAAAGTACAGAAGGAAAGCGCAACAAAAGATAACACAAAGAAACGGACGCCCTCCAAAGAAACCAAGATCAATCGAAGCATCAGAGTCAGAGTTTACAGAGGAAAACAACAGAGAAAATGAAGAAGAAAAAGTTGAAGAAGAAGAAGAAGAGGAAGTAGATGGTGAATCTAATGAAGATGTTGCTAATTCTCAGGCCTACATTCGTGCAAAATGGCTACATGAGCCAGATGAAACGGATAAGCTGAGCGCAGCCCATTTCAGAAAAGTGTTTCTATGCCGTTGTGGAAAGCTGGAGAACTCACTTGGATTCGGCTTTGTTGAGATCTCCATATGGGGAGAATCATTCATGTTACATCAGGTAATATTTAAAAAAAAACTTGGAATATGGTTATAGGAGGAGTGTAACTGAAACAGTATGTTTTGGAATGTTAGATACGGAAGATGATTGGAACAGCTGTGGCAGTGAAGAGAGAGCTGCTTCCAAGAGACATCATAAGACTATCTCTGAACAAGTTCACAAGAATTGTTTTGCCTCTAGCTCCATCTGAAGTACTGATCCTAAGAGGAAACAGCTTCGAAGTGCCTAAATCGCCTGCAAATTTCCGGAGGAGGCCGGAGATAAAAGCAATGGGGGAATCAGAAGAAGTGGAGAAAGAAGTGGAGGAGTTTTACAGAGGGGTGATGGTTCCACAAGTGAGTAGATTCTTGGATTCAGAGGAAGCTCCATGGAAAGAGTGGCTTGAGCATTTGGAGAGGAATGATGGTATGATTGATGAGCAATTGGAAGATGTAAGAAGAGGTTGGGAGGAGTGGAAGGCAAAGCCAAGGGTTATGACGAGGAAGACAGAAGGTGATAAAGAGTTTGGTTCTGTTTCAGTAGCTGTTCATCAAGCTCTGCATTAGTCAGTTTGACAAAACTATGTTGGTGATTATTTTTTTTCATTCTTTTGAGGATGACACTTTAAGTTTATTGAGCTCTTTACATTAGCTCATCACCTCTCAAATGCATACCAGCATGGTCTATTCAATGTTTACGTTCTCTGTGTTTTAGTTTTCTTCTGTACTTGAAGAATTGAGATTGGTCTGTATTATACATGTCTTGCTTCTTTCATAATATGGTGCATGTGCATACAAGGCCTTGGGTGCTTTATTGACCTTCTTCTCTGTTCAATCAAAACACATCCAATCTACTACTTTAGCTTGCATAGTTGGAGCGAGTAGTCTCACAGAGTACTTCCGTAACCTTTTGAGAGTTGAAGCAACATGTTTCGGGAATCCTGATAAGTAATAAACGATCATCGTCATTGTCGTGCTTGTGAGAGAAAAGTGCGGAGACGTCGTCGAGATTCAAGTCAACAGAGAGGAGTAGAGAGGGAAAGTATCTGATGTTGTAGATGGTGGAGTCGTCGTAGCGTTTGAGATATATAGATCATCCTTTTTTGGCTAGTTGTGTATACTGGCTTTGGGGCTTTCCAAATAACATGTATAGAGGTGTGAGTTTTTTCTACGTTAGTTTTAATTAAAAATGATAAAAAGTTTGCTTTAAATCTTTTGATTAGGATAGTTTTTTTTTCAAAAGTGTTTGCTTTCAATAAAGTAGATTTGAGTAGCCTTTATAAATTGTTAAATGAATAACAGTGGATTGCAAGTGATTTATAATAACTTTAGATAAATGTCATATTTACTAACATAAGATTGGAAAAAAAAATTCAGAAATCATTAGTTGAATAATATGGGATTTTAAAACAAAACCAAAACACTTTAAAATCCACAGTTCAAGACACCCTTAGAATCTATTAGTTAATACATTTATCATTGTTTATGTTCTATCATTTCCTAGTCCAAGCAATAAAATACATTTTAAAAGCATATGAAATAATGAAATGGTTTTAGTATAATAGTGATGGTTTATAAAGGGTTAAAAGTTACAGCCTCCATATCTTAAGCTTTGATGAACTTGAAATTTATCACACTTGTTTATCTTAATTTTTTTTTTTGTCACACTAAACTTAAAGGTTCTTGTTTCAATATGTTATAAATGATTTCGTATCATTTGTCACGAAATGTGGCTACATATCTTATCGGCGGCTTTGATGTATAATTAATCAAGGTTATGTATCTTAATAAAAGTACGGAACGCAACACAGATAAATGATACGATGTGTATGGCATGCTTATTTGGATTTTTTGAAGTTGTCCTAAAACCGGGAGATAGAGACCTATTCCCTATGGCGTCGTACTTGATGTCACTCATGCATCATACCAGTCTTGTTTGTATAATTAAATGTCAAAATCACAGTCATTTAAGTAGGGAAGGAAGCAATGAGTAAATGTTGATGATGACATTACCATGCACATGAAGACGCGTAACCTATTCGTTGAATCTTTCTTGTTAGCTTTGCTGTGTCATGTGTTGTCCAAAAAAAAAAGCTTTGATGTGTCATGTTTCTCTCAACTACCCTTTCACGATGCAGTACATCCTCATTATAAATTGTCGTTTACAAGATCATTAAAACTAAATTTTCTGAAATTTATTGACTCTTCACAATAAGGAACAGTCTTTCAAATTAATTTCTTTCATTTTTTTTTAATTTTGATTTTATAAAACTTTTATTCTTTTAAAACTACAACTAGATTTTGACTCGCGATTTCAGAATGTTAGATTATTTTTATTTTAAAAAAATATTTAACAGAAATTATAACCATCCATATTTTTTTTTCATATACTTTTATTCAAAAAGTATACATTATTGATTTTAATTAGTTTTCCAAATGCTATAGTTTGAATTTTTAAAATTTTAATCACTATTATATATTTATTAATTTAAATATTTAAAAATTAGATAAATATAATTTATGAAAAATACATTTTAAATTTATTATATGTGTATAAGTTAAATTTCAGTCTTAAATTTTTGAAATAAAATGAAAGAGCTAATTTGAGATGTCAATATATTCATACTTTAAATTTATGAAGAGTAACTTTTAATAAAAATTGTAAAAAATATGTATGATTATTTTAACTAACGCATAATATAAAGCAATACCATAATTCAAATTTTTTTTTGACTAAAGTAATCATTGCTAGTTTAACATTTTTGTGTTGACATATAATATTTTTGTTTTACGGAATAACATAATGTTCACGTAAAATTTTATTTGTGTTTTTAATATTACATAGTCAAATTAATTTTTTCTATTAATATAACTATATAATAATCAAAAACAAGAATTTATTTATTTGTTGTGCCTTAAATTTTTATTTTAATTTAACAAATTAAAAGAAAAAAACAAAGTAATAATATTTTAACTTGTCTCACGTTAGTCAAAATTGTTTTTATAGAATTTTAATATATATAAGTTAATGTGCTTGTTAAAATTGCATTGTATTTGATAAATATTTTTTATGACTGAAAAAACAATCTATTAAATTATAATTATAAAAATATCAACCCTAACCCATTCACTATATTATAAATTAATATATTCATATATATATATTAGTTAAATTTTAATATTTTATCTTTATAAAGTAAATATATATAATTTCTAATATCTAATTTATTAAAAATATTTAACAAATAACAGTTAATCTCATTTATTTATTATATACTTTACAATATTTTATTAATTAAAATATACTTTAAATTATTGAATTTATTTTTTATTTTTGTGTATATCTACTTTAATTTAGTTTTGTAATTTATAATTGATGAATATGTTAAATTATTTAAACATATTTATTAGTTAATTTCGTATTTAATAATGATATATATATAACCATGAATTTTATGTGTATATAAGTAGAAATTAATATAAAACTAATATAAAATAATATACAATAATAATTATAAGATTCTTTAATTATTTAGATATCAATAAAGTTTAAATATTTTGAAAAACTGTATATTTATATTTTTGTAAATTTATAGTAAGATTTTATTAGTTGTAATTTTCGAAAATCCGTTATTAATATTTTTAGTTAATTTAATTGTTTAAATATATAAATATTTAGTTTAATTAATTATATAATTAAGTATTTATGCAAGATATTAAAATGCATGGTTAATATATGAGTATAAATAGGTCAAATCTCTCAAATAGACCTTTCGAGGTTTTTTTCACAAAAATATCACTCAAGAAAAAATATGAACAAAATAGACCTTTTTATTTTAAAATTTTAATATTTTAATATTTTATTTAATTATAAACTGCACCTCCAAAACCCAACCTCATAACTCTAAACCCTAATTTTAGAATAATTAACGCAATGGGTATAAATATATATTCACACCCTTTAATAAAGTCTATTTTGGTCATTTTTTTCTTGAGTGCTATTTTGGGGACAAAATTTTTTTAGGTCTATTTTGGTCTTTTTCTCGTCTAAATGTCATATAATAATTAATGTTAGGTTCAAATTGTACTTCTGTTTTAATTTTATTGATTTGGCTCGGCCAGTATATCTAATTTTACTCCAAAAATTTTTACAGTAGAGTCAATTGTTTTGATTTCTAAAATTTATAATATATTTTATTAATTTAGAATCCTATTTGGACCCAACCTAATAGATACCATGTGAGATTTAAATTTTGGACCTTTCAAAACATCTTACATAATATTATGTAACTGAATTAGATGGTACGTATCATAAAATATACTAACAATTATTGTTATTACTAATTTAGATATATTTCATATCCATTTTAATATATTTATAGAATCTAACTTGTTATATTGATGAATGAATGAATTTAAGAAAATATCTATTTATATATAGTTAGTATCTGTATGTAAATTATGCACATAAGAATCTAATACATGATATGTAGTTAGTATTTTAAAGTAACATTAATAAATTTTAAAAACCTAGGTTAGCTAAATGAATACCAAAATACTATTAATTAGCCAATCTAATTAATTTGAATACAAACTGAAATTGAAAATAAAATAAAACATATAAAATAGTAATTTTACATCAAACTGACATCAAACGTTATTAGAATTGATTTAAATGTACTATCATGTGTTGTCTATCAAACATACAATATAAGTAGATTTTTGAAAGTGTCGTATGAAAGCATATATAACATAAACGAAAACTACCGCCATATACGACTAAACATATACCAATTTTGGAACAATTGTTGAATAAATAAAATTGTATATATCTAACTAATTTTAATGCCCCTCAAAATATGTCTATATATGGATAAACTAGATGATTTCGTGCAGAATGCATCTATTCCATGTAATTTGTTCTTAATGGGCTACCTGTGTAACAATGGAAGACATCTAATTATCAAAACCAAATAATTGTGGAGTCTATAGGATCATTACCCAAATTAGCATTACACTTAGGTCTGGGCGTTCGGGTACCCGTTCGGGTTCGGATATGGTATTTCGGATTTTCGGGTTTTCGGATTTACACTCATAGGTCCCATTCTAATATTTTATTAGTGCGGGTCGGGTTCGGATAATAACATTTCGGGTTCGGTTCAAAATTATATTACATCGTAAAACCCATAAAGTAATCATATATCGTTCGGATTCGGATTATATCGGTTCGGTTCGGATATATCCGAAGTAAAAAACAAAATTTTAAACAAAACGTAAAGATAAATACTTAAATTGAATAGAAATTAATTCTACACATAAAATAATTGATAAAAATAAAATAAAATGTTAAATCAATCATGAGAACAAACATCATATGTAAACAATATGCATTACTTTATAGTATAGAGTAGACTTGTTATTTTAACGAGCAAATTATAAAGTAATTATTTATAACTAGTTAGATATTTAAGGTCTTTATTTATATTTTAATATTTATTGTATACATCATATCAAAATAACGATTAAACTGAATATTTAAAATAATTATATATATCTAAAATATTTATATTTACTATTAATTTCGGATATTTCGGGTTACCCGTTCGGGTTCGGTTAAATAACACTTCGGGTTCGGATATTTTTTATACCATCCTACAGGACCCGTTCGGGTATTTTTACATTTCGGGTCGGATAACGGGTCGGGTTTTTCGCTTCGGGTTCGGTTCGGATTTCGGATTCCGGATTTTATGTCCATGCCTAATTACACTTGCCACAAAAGTTTTTTTTGAAACACAACTTAAATTTCACTAGACCTCAACCTTTTTGATACAACTAGATAGATAATTATCAATCATCTTTGATAATAATAAGCATAAATCACATAAGAAAAAAAAGATGTAAGCTAATCTTTAAACTTTGTCACATAGGACAAAGTCGGATGGCCGAAACATAGTCAAAATTTGAAATGACGTTGAAACTCAGTTCTCACCTACGAGATAAACTGAAGTGGTCCTTTTTTATATTGTCTAGTCCCATACAAATTACTACACAAGATAACAAGACAATGTAAAAAGAATCGTTACTCGACAAAAAAGTCGAGAAGTCTTCCTCTTTCCTAGAAAGAAGGCATGATGGTAGTCTTTTCTCTTCAAAGAAAGGGACGAAAAACTCTTCAAAAAAGAGGGATATAGCATTGTGTGCATGATAGTTCACATCAAAGTTTTGGTGAACCTACCAAAAATCATTGATAAACTAATTAGTACCATATATGCCAACAAAAAAAAGTTGTGGTGCAAGCCCTCTCTTTGAAACAAATACCGCAATAGTATTTACTAAACTTTTGGAGTAAAATATTCCATAAAATTTAGTTAAAAAAAACATAATCCACGTTTTCATATCCTAATTTATATTTAAGACAAAAGCAAAAGCTATAATGTTCTGTATAATAATAGTTAAAGATTTATGGTATTTCAAAACTTATCATTAATAAATAGATTGGTTCATATTTACAATATATTAATTGAAATATAATATTTTATAGATGTGAAACTTTAACACCTTTATTCGAGATGATTTCATGTTAAGCTGTTATCAAATTGTACCACTATTAGATAGGCAACACCCAGGGTAACATATCTAATTAGGATCTGTTGGACTTGGATAGAAGGTTAAATCTCATATATTTTTAACTTTCTGTACGTGCATTATTTCATCAATCTCATACTTATAGTCTTTGTTAAAAATGATATGACAAGTAATCCATCGCAGGGTAACATATCCTTTGAGGAGCTCTCATTTGGACAATGGAAAATATGACACAATATACTACTCGTCAATACTTTGGTATAGACTGTAAAGACGTAATAACAATGATTAAGAATCCAAAAGCGTGGCTAGATTTTTCAACAGAGTATCGGAGTTTGCAGATATTCACGGTCGATTTCAAGACTTCAAAATCATTCAGATTTTGAGGAATCACAAGAAGACAGTGGACGCGCTAGCCAAGAAAGCTTGAGATTTCTAAAAGATTCTTATTTTTGTTGGTTGTCTATCCCGATATGGATTTCCAGATCACCTATAGTTTAAGTGATTGAACAGTTCTTTGATGTAAAAAAAACATCCTTTGACTTTTTTTGTTGGAGTGGTTTTTTTATGTAGACGAAATTGCATTCTATAAGCACAAAAAAATTTAAATTTGCTAAGTAACCAAAAACACCATCTCTCCTATTTCTAATCTTATCTCTGTCTACTCTTTTTCTTCAAAAATACTTTCCCATTTTTTGGTTACTATACAAATAAACCCTATGTAGATGCTCACCATTGTAACAAAAAAAAAAAGACAACAGCATTAAATCCATCATTTCTAACTAAAATTTAGATCCTCACTTTTATAAAGTATATTACTTATGTTTTTATACCAACCGGCTCCGAAGCCAATGCTTTATAGACTTGCAATCAGAATTGGTTCTGCCTTTAAATTTCATATTAAAGACCATATGCAATTTGGTTGATTCCTTTAAAAAATTATCTCGAGTTTAGACTACAAACGATCTAACACTGTAAGTACAAACATATTCTAATAAAAATACATTAGATCTTGTTCAAAATTGTGAGCCTATGTATAATTGGTTGGGCCTCCTAGTGACCACGTAGGGTATTATTTAGTGTAAGTAGTTCCGTGGAGTTAACCATTAACCATTACAACGAAATCAAAAGAAATAGATAGTATTCTATTTCTTGTTTTTGAACGTTAAACATGTCTTGATTTTAAAAATATCCATCTTTTTCTCTATTTTAGCTAAGCTTATATGGATAAGGACAACTGCATAAAATTTAATAACTGGGTACAGGTTACTATTATGATAAAATCTTAAGCCAATTAAAATTGCAAATTTCACTTTTTTTTTTAAATTTTGATAATTAAGAAGTGATATGAAGTTTAACGAACCGGCTAATTCTCCAAAGTAAGTGTAACTGTCGGATAGTTTTTTTTTTGGTAACTGGTAACTGTCGAATAGTTGACTCACCATTTAAAAGATACTAGATCCACACCCGCCCTTTCAAAGGGCATATATATATTTTGTTTTAATTTTTTTGACAATTTTAATTTTTATATTTGTATTTTTATAACTATATTTATGTTTAATCATATTTATCAATAATATAAAAAACTTAATGTTATTAATAAAAATAATAATATATGTTTAATAAATAATTAGACCAAACATTTATCAGTAGGTCATGATCCTATTTTAATAGAATAGATTTATAAATAATATGAAGGACTTAATGTTCTTAATATAAAAGAATAATACATGTTTAATAAATAACTGAACCAAACATTTATCAATAGGTCATGATCCTATTTTAATAGAATATTAGATTTTAACCCGCCCTTCAAAGGGCGGGTATTATTTTTTTTTTAATTTTTTTGTTAGGAATAATTTTTATATTTGTGTTTTTATAATAATATTTGTATTTTTCCTTGTAATCATATTTGATTTTTTGAAAATTATTAGCAAGAAATTTTGATAATTGTATTGAATCTGTAATGTTATATTTTTGTTTTTTTTTGTTAGAAATTTAATTTTCATAATTGTGTTTTTGTATTTTTCTTTGTAATCATATTTGTGTATAATATTAATTTAAAAATTATCGTAGGAGGTTTTTGATCTACTCTTTGAAAGGACGGGTATAATTTTTGTTTTCATATTTTGAGAAAATTTTAGATTGTGTTTTTCTGGTAATCATATTTGTGTTTAATATTAATTTAATTTAATATAATTTTTTGTAACTATATTAAATATATTAAGTTGCATAACTATACATTTGTTCAATATGCATTTCATAAATTATTTTTAAACTTTTTTCCTAAAGTTTTCCACATATTATATTCTATTAGTAGGTATACTTAAGGATACTCATACCCAAAAAATCTGAAACATAATCGACCCAAAAATCAAATCTCATACTCTATTAGGCTTGGTCTTTATATTTGATTCTTAAAGTGTTGGATTCTTAAAATCCGTTAAATTAAATAAGTTTATATAAATATTTATTTTTATTAAAAGTCCTCTTAAATTCTGTTAAACCCTATTTTAACATCATGTACTTTGCCAATTGACAAACTTAATGTATGTGTAAAGTATTTAAAATTTGAATAAATTAATGTTTGGTTTAATAAATCTCAATTTCTTTGTGTTGAGATGTAAGTTATGTCTAAATTTCAATCTGTTTTGAAAACTGTATATTATTAAGTTATATATATATATATATATGCTATGGTTTTTACTCATGGGCTGTTGGTGGTTGTAATAAAATAATAACAAATATTTAAAATTATATATTATAAAGGTAACGTTGACAAAAAAAATATTATTAAACTAACAAATATTATTTATTTTTGTCCAGAACTACAAAAATTAGTAAAAAGGGGTTTGTATTTGGGTTGTATCGTTATTTTTATTATTGTATGTGAAATAGTTGATCACCTTTAAAGGAATCTTTCATGAAGGCTATATAACCACGTATAAGTTTCGTACTAATGAATAATGTATACACTCAACTTCTAATAGTATGAAGTACATTACAGTTAGTTCTATTAAAAGAGAATATTACGGTTGCATAAAGTTAGTTGTTAGAGGAGGTGGTTAATTCGGATACAGTTATAGGGTAGCGGTTCTAATTATATGCACATATAAACAGTTATATTTAGATGGTGTGATTTTTTTAAGGTGGACATAACCTTTTATCAATTGGTCATGTTCCAGTTTTAATAGGATAGATATATGGTATTACTTCGATTTATCAAATGGAATTGGAAGAATTCTTAATAAAAATATCATACATTTTCTACGTTAGAAATGATATGTGATTTGAGCAAATAAGTTGGAAGAATTCACACATTTCCGAATTTGGATGAGTTATAGCACGGTAATGGACCAATGGTAGGACAAATCACCAACCTAATAAATATCCACGAAACGACTAGGGCTGGGTATTTATCCGTTAAATATGATTCGACTCGTTATTCGTTTCGATCCGATCCGTAAAATCCGGATATCCTTAAGTCATCGAAGCAAACAAATATTAAAAGTTAATATCCGTTAGAAACGAAGTAAACCACAAATACTAAAAAATTTAGACTCGGATATCCGATTCGATCCGACATTATACAAATAGATGTATATTTACAAATAAATATAGTTTTTTATATGTGTAATTTTACAAAATTATTATTTTAACATATAATTTTATTAATCATTTATTTATGAAATCTTTATAAAAACAATTTTTTTAAAAAATGTGTGTTTATAAGAAAATTTGATTAACTTTAGAAATTTATGGAACATATAGTTCCATTAATTTTTATTATTCATTTTATATTATGTATTTTTTTTAAAGTTTGTATATTTTTCTAGATTTACTTATATTAAAAAAAAAAGAGATATTCGTAAATATCCATAAATATTCGAAACTATCAAAAAAAAATCTGGATATTCATATTTCTCCTAAGTAAAACAAATCGGAAAATCAGGTATCCGTAAGATACTAAGCAAATCACAAATACTGAAAATTACGGGGTTATTCGATATGTGTTCAATCCTAGAAACGAGTACGGTTAGTAAAACGGAGTAGAAATAAACTGTTTTCTCGTAAAATTTTTCATAATACTTCACTAATAGTGAACAAAAATGCTGTACGGAGTATATAGGTATGAAGCTCAAATCTTAAATTCTGCGTAAATCATGCATGTCTTGATCTTGACCATATATTGGTTTAGGTGGCTTTCTTCTGGTTGAATACGTTCACGTCGTCCCTCTCTCACAAAATGCTCAAACCAACGTCTAATAATCGCATAAGAATAAAAATATATGGACATAGAGTAATACAAATAATCTGACTTAGGTGAGAGATTAACGTTGGGGTCCCATTAAAACTTTGTTCACATCAGAATTAAAATCTTCTTGAATAACAGCCGCATGATCAAGATTCTTGGACCCACGTTCGAACCAGCACCACATGAACTACGCACCAACAGAATATTGTGTTGGGATATATTAATTGGACTCACCCGAAAATTGCTATAGTCATAGTTCCCACTTATACTCAAACAAAAGGCGTTATAAATTATTCAGCATTCATAAATGATCTTACACTAATCCAGCAAAACATTGAGTACTATGCTATCTAATCATACAACTTATAAAAAGTAGATATATATTAAAACTTCGATCTCTTACATAATATCTCTATCTATTTTTTTACTGCACGTACGTTACTATACAAAAATTTTACTTTCTCACTATCAGTGCAACACAAATGGCACAGAAAATGGCTTCGTTTGATGAAGTGAAAGCTTCCGTGAGTATGTTGTGTTTCATGTTCATGGCTTCTGCGAGTAGAACTTGCGATTCCGTAGATATAAAACGGCAGCGAGAACGGCGGCCAAAGAACTGAGCATTGCCCAAAAGATCAAAGTGGTATGAAAGCAATACATCCCATAACACTTTCCGTCAAAACGTCCGTCGAAGGCAGCTCCATCGCGGTAACCTTTAGCAGCAAATAACCCGAAAGCAAAAGAACCAATCGGGATGCTTCCGACAACAATGTTGTGGTTAACTCCAAAGTGTTTTGTCCCAAAAAGCTCTGCAGTCATTGTGACGGAGAGAGAAGTCAATGCTCCAGAGAAAACACCGATCATCGCCGTACTGATGTAGAGAGCTATGTCAGAGTCAATGAGGAGGAGTAAAAACGAAGCAACCATTGCTACCAGAGAGACTGCCATATAAACCGGACATGATGGCATGTATTTGTTCCTGTAATGAAATTAAAAAAAAATTAGAATAAATTCCGAGAAATTAGGGAAAATAATTATAAAGATGGTGACTGATTTGTCGAAGGTTGTTTGATGAAACAGACCAAACACGTAGATGCAAGGAATGCATGTATGTTATAATTGTACGTGCTCGGTCAACGTAGTTGTATTATTATGGAATAATTGATTAGGTAAAGTATAGGGTAAAAATATAAATGATTTTACCTAGAGAGGAAGTAGTCGAGTAAAGAGGGAAGCAAGCGGCCGAAAAATCCGAACGATGAAGAGAGAGCGACCAAGGAGCTGGTCGCGGCGCAGCCACGAGATTCAGCGACCTGACCAAGATTGTTCATAAACACCAGCCCGACCGTTGGACCAAACAAATAAAGTCCAAAATATATCCAAAAATCGAGTTTCTTCCATAGTTTTGTCCACTCGACCTCTTCTTTAACTCCAACTATTACCTTCTCATCAAACTCTTCTTCTTTCTTTTGATCTTCTTCAATAGGAGCATCCAAGTCGTATACCTTTTGGTGACTTCTTCGACAAGACATAACCTCTTCGAGTGTAAATCCAAGTGGAATAGACAGAGGAGCAAGAAGGCACAAAACAATGCCTACGAGTACTAAAGCCGCAGGAGCCGGGAGAAGACTAGTAGCCACCGCGTATATCCCCGTGGCTATAGTCACAGCGAACAGAGAGATAAAACCCACTTTAACACCCCAAGACGAATACGGCGTCGTTTTCGATTCTCTCATCAACATAGGAGCCGTCACGACACAACCGACCAAAGGAACTAGAGAGTTAAGCAAAAGATAACCTGAAGCGGCTTCACGTTGAGACGAGTAGAAGAACGTGTGGACTATGTCGGTGTATATTTTCCCGCTCAAACCTTGATAACTTGCCGTGATCCCCACGGCGACTTGACGGTTCACCGGAAAGCTGTTGATAGCAACGATGTAGCAAGCCGTGTTGATCCAGCAGATACTGTTTCCGGCCAAGAAACTCAGCCCCCATATCTGATAAAACGATAACGTGAACATCTTTTTGACGATGGAGAGATACTGAAGACCGTAGCCGGCGAAACCTAAAGAGCCTCCGGCGAGAAGGACCAGAGGGAGAGGAAGGTGAACGGCGGCGATTCCGGATATAAAGCCAAGGACTTTCCCAGCGTCGGAGGCGAAAGAGAGGTAGTTAAGTTTAAACTGAGAGATTGAGAGAAACTCTTTGAGCTGTGAAGAGTACGCAGGGAAGCTCAAGTTGGTGCCGTTGATAGATTGAAGCCAGAGAAGAGCGACGAGGCTAAACCACCGGAGAACATTGGGAGACATGTTTCTTGAGAGAGTGCTTAAGGCAGCTGGAAAAATAGCTAGAGATGGTGTTTGGTTAGAAGATATCTCGTTGAGGGGATTTGTATATTTATAGACGGATCATGGTTTTATATTTCTAATGGGGATTAGTGTTGTGGTAATGAGCAGTAAGGTGGGGTTAGTTTTGTAATCAAGAAAATGAAAGAGGAAATTGGAATTTATTGCCTTTTTTTTTCTTACCGTTCAGTTTCAGTATTGCTGAATTAGTGTAACAGAAAAAATGATGAATATAACCATGTAATAATTGTATAGTTGGGAAGTGAATTTTTCCACAAATTAGAAATTTTGGTCTTTATTACGAGTGAAATGCATTCAAAGCATCATACACAATTTAGACAACATAATTGTCTGAGATATTATTTTTTATACGTCGAATAGTATTTACATTTTTTTAAGATATAAAATTATGATATGAACATCATTTATTTATGTTAAAGCACCTCCCTTTTGGTGGTCACGCAAAGCCATTGCCTAAAAACCATTTGGATACCGGGAGAGATGATTCATCTGTGAACTTCATCTCTTTTTACATATTAGTCTGGATATTTTTATGTGAAAAAACTAGTTTAACCTTTATTTATCGATTAATTACTACTATAACTCTAATTTTATTTTAATTATTAGTTTGTTTTTCATACCTAATTTACTTGTATTTTCTTTATTAACAAAAAAACAATTACAAAAATATCATTACTGAATTTTTTAAATATTTATAGTTTTACCACCGATAGATTTATTTTGTTCACGTTTTATGTAACCACAAACTTAAATATATTTTTCATTAGCCACAAATTTATTTAAAATTTTACAGACTTAATAAGATTTCCACAGATTTATTATAACAAATCTGTCGCGTTTAGTCACAAACTTATTAAATTTTGACAGATTTAATTAAAAAATTTTAGATTTGATTTATTTGGCCACATATTTACTTAATTTGAACAGATTTACGTAAAATTTGATAGATTTATTTTTTCTTTACCCACAAATTTACTTGTTTTTGGAAGATTTATTTTTGATTTAACTGATTTATTATTCTTTAGCCACAAATTTACTTAATTTTGACAGATTTAGTTAAGATTTGATAGATTTATTATTCATTTGACCCCAAATTTGTTATAATTTGAAAGATTTGTTTAAATTTAAGCCACATATTTATTTATAATTTGGCCATATATTTTTTTTTTAATTCTCCTTAACAGAAATTGTTATTGCAAACCAGACTAAACCATTAATTTGGAAATGATTTCATATACCAGTAATTTAAATTGATTTAAACCAAAAAGTTTCAAACCAACCATAATTTGAATCAACAGCATGTAAACCAAATTTGTTTAGTTAAACAAAACCAACCATAATTTGAACCAACAACATGTAAACCAAATTTATTTAATTATGTGAGTCACATGAAAGTATATTTTATTTACATACATGATTAAATACAACTTACAAGATCAAATGCATACAAAAACCATGTAAGAGTTATACACGCCACTAAACTAAACAAAACACATGTACGCAAGGGAATTCTTTAATTACAGTGAGTGTTTGCCCAGACACTAGGTGAAAAGGCCTGAGCAAAGGAGGTAAAGGCATTCAGAATCGATGGAATCATCTTTGCTAACGGTCGGTAGTTGTTCCAACTGTCTTTATCATCTACTACGGTTAGAATGATGTCATAAATAGTAATGTTCTCCTTCCACAAGTCAAAGTCCAATGCAACCCAGTGATTTTCATTTACGAAATGACATGCGTAGGGATGATCAACATCATAAGTCGAGTAAAAATTGAAAATACACAATATGTTAGGTATGAACTAGCCATTTTCCCATATATTTACCAGTATTTATCTATTGAAATATATCACTCTATATTCATTTGAGCGTATTATCATAAATATATGTATTATTTTGGCAGTTATGTATGGTACAATACAAAATGAAAACCTTATTTTTATAGTCTATTGTCATATTTTAGCACGTATCAAATAAAAAATATTAAAGGGGCGTATGTGTTATAGGCAACAAAAGAACAAAAGGGTTTTTAGGTTTCAGAGTGAATCTTATTTACCGTGAGGAATAGACAATATACAAAATTCAAAGATATAACTTCAACTATTACAAAACATTTTTCTGGAATTGAACATCATTATAAAGCGACATGTATGTTTTTTAAACCTTATGCACTTGTACCCAACATGTTGGAAGAGCTAAACTGCAAAGAAGTAGCATGGAATTAGAACGATATTGGTTAATTTTAAGACTATACTATATAATGTATATTATAGTATAGTTTTTCACATGGCAGCATATCCTAACTAAACTTTATGTACTGTTTGTATATACTAGCTTCCAATAATTGATATTCCTTAAGTGCACCAGTTTTATCATATGTTTTTTCAGGCATCGAACAACAAATTCTCACAACAAATACAAGCTATCTATGATAACTACTTCTACAAAACATATGGTGATATGTTGGGTTTAACTATTGTCTATACTATTACTATAATGTATACTATAGTATGATTTGTCATACGTTGGAATAACCATAGTTAAGCTACTAAAATTGAACTTTATTTACGAATATGCACCCGAGTACGAGTATAATTTTCTATTGATTACATGTATAGATGATGCGGCTGAAAACTACTAAAATTGAACTTTATTTAGCTACTATTTTATCATAAAATTACTCCTTTCAGATGCTATGCCGAATTCTGTTAATTTTTGTGAATCTCATTACTATACTATCTTATTTATACTATAGTATAGTTTATAAAATGGCCATACACGACATTTATTTTTGTATACTAACGTCATTTATAGTATATTCCACCAATTGGGAGCTTTTTAAGTCTACATGTTTTATTCTATGTTTCATCTACCTACAAACAACAAATTTTCATACCCGATAAACCCCAGGCGTGATTTTTTTTCTCCATACATAATGAAATTTCATAGGTGAGCTGTGCTATGATATTCTTGATTATACTATGAACTGTATAAAATAGCATAGTTTGTCTGACTTTCGAATACACCGTTGGTTAGTGTACATACATACCCACTATAGTCTCATCCACCAAGATGGATGCCTTGTAGTTCATACATGAAACATTTGTCCTCTTTCATCTGTAAATAGACGCTTGAACCTCATGTTATGCTTTCTCCACCGAATTTTTTCCCACTGCGCTCTCGACGGACTATACTGTATCACATATAGTATAATAAAATCCCCCCCCCCTTATTGTCCTTATATGTTCTGTTAGCATATATATGTCTCGTATACAGTCCAATCCAACACTTTGAAACCTTTTATGTTCACCACTTCTATAATGTTTATCTTGTTGAATTGGAGTCCACCTTCGCACCCTAGAAACACCTATGATGATGGTCTCTTTAGCGTTTGTAGTTCCTATAGTATATCATATACATTATTGTAAGTGTTGTCCATGGCTTAATACACTTATATAATACATTGCGTTTCCACTTACGTGAATGTAGTAATCTCAGTGTTACGATAGAAATGTGTCACTCTCCTCATCTTCACGCGCACGCGAGTGCAAGGCGAAAAATGTCAAGATTTAACTCTAATTGTCACATCTGATGACTTCCACTTTACTATGGCTATATTCTTCATCGGGATCTCTTATGAATATTGATCAAATTCACCTTATAAATATGTGTTGCTCTATAAAAATAATATAAAATAAAAAAGAATTAGATACTCTTGTTAATAATAATTTATAAATTAAAATTATTTTCCTTTTGAAAATAAAATAAAATATGGCAAACGTGGAAAATATAAATTAAATGAAATGAGAGGAATAAAAAGAAAGATAAACACAAAATAGAAAAAAATAATAAAAATGGATTGGTGGTTTTATAAATATGTGTTATACTATAAAAATAATATAGAATAGAATGAGACTTTTTGTTAATAAGAATGTATATATTATTTTTAAAATTCATGTCCTTTTGAATAAAATATAGCATATGTAAAAAAATATGTATGCTTTTACTTGATATTATTACTCGGTGGAATTATATTGGTAAGAATATATATATATATCATATAAAGTGATAGAAAAATAAATAAATAAATGAAATTGGATGTACGGTTGTAATTGATTGAATACATATATAATGATATTTCATAAACATATATCATATGTTAGTCATGCTTTTGAAAGGGCTATACAATGCAATGACCCTTGTGTGTTTTGCAAAAGACTTAAATTTTGAAGTTAAATGCAAAATCAACCCATCATTTTTTGTATTTTCATTTTCCTTATTCACACTAGATGTTTGAGTTATTTACGAAAATACTATTATTTTTTTTTTTTTTTTTAAATGAGTGTTTTACTCTGTCATCCTCATCTTATCAAGTATTTATAATATTACCATTGCCATCAATAAAACAACCATCATAAACAACCAATTGGAAGCTCTTAATGGACAAAAAATTGTTTTTTTCTCTTCCTTTCTCATTTGTTATTTACACAAACCACATCTCTTTCACTTTCTCTCAAAATTCATCTAAAAAATTCAAGATTTTGATTTCAAACTTTGTAAGGTTCATAGAGACATCGAAACTCATTATTCTTGGTCATTAATGAGTTGATAGCATTTTTGGTGAAGTTCTATAAGTTTAGAGAAGCTAAAAAAGTCATCTCACGGGTTCAAGATATGAATTTTTTTTTCCAGATTTGTTCGTGAAGAAGACTTCTCTTCTGGTCAATGCATAGGCTAGTTTTGCAACTGACATTTTCTGTGTGTTTTTATAAAAGACTTCTAAGGAAGTTTTCTACCTTTACTTTGTTAACAAAAAAAAAACAGGGAGAACCGAGAAGAAGTCTTCTCGGATAAACAAGTTAATTTTGCAATTGACTAGAGTTTGTCAGAAATTTAACTTTTTATAGAAGACTTCCGAGAAAGTCTTCTTTGGAAAAACTTCTAGGAAAATCTTCTTTATTATTTAATGAAGTATTCTCACTGTCACAAGAAGTCTGCATGAGTTACTTTTGCAATTGACAATTAATGCTAAAAAAATATTATTACGATACGACTTCTTAAGAAGTCTTCTGGCAGAAGACTTCTTGAGAAGTCTTCTAAAATTTTATTCCTGGTTTTTGGTCAAACTTTTGGTTCCGAGAAAGAACTTCGCTAGAAGTCTTCTCTGGAAAAGTCAAATATAGTCAATTGCAAAAGTAACCCAATACGACTTCTTACGACAGTGAGAAGACTTCATGTGAATGTAAGTCTTCTTAGAGAAAAGAAGTCTTCTATAAAATGTCAATTTTTTTCTATAAAAGAAGACTATAATTTGATATTATTATCTTTTTTATGAAATATATAATATATATATATATATATAAGTTTTAAAAAAAATTCAAAAAGTTTTTATTTTTATTTTATTTCAAACAATTTGATGTTTTTAATAAATGTTAAGAATTGTTTTTTTTTGTAAAAAAGTTCAAATACCATCATAGTAGGTGGTATTTCAGTTCATTATTTTCACTAAAAAATATCTTTCAAATCCCACCAAATCCCATTTGATGGATTTTATTAACAAAATCTATATTTTCCAATAAGCTGAAATTTTGGAGAACTTATAGAAATGACTATCCAATAAACTTGAATTTCATATAGAATTTATAAATACTAGATACAAAAGATTTGAGAAAAAAAAAATTCTCTCAAATCCTTGATCCAATAAAACCCTTAAAATAACCATGATTATAATTGTTGTAGTAAAAATTACAATTATCAATATATGAAAAAAATGAGTGACATGTTAGGAAAATATTTGAATGTTTGAATTAAGAGATAATGGGATTAAACAATTCTAGTATTGATGATGTCATAGCCGTTTGCAAAAATTGAAATAAAAGTAGAAGAAGAAAAGTATGAAAATAATGTTGAATGTGTGTACAAAATGTTTTATCCTCGTCTTAGCCTTTTTTCAAAAAAAAAAAATCATTGTTACCATCTACATTTACTTAGCTTGGTCTGGTATTTTATTGGCATTTATTTTGGTTGATTTGGCTACTATGAGTCAAAACACATTATTTTTCTTTCAAACAAGTCGTTGGTTCACATCGAATTGTTTTGATATGTCATTCACTCTGCATAAACCAAAGTTCACAATTTAACTTTTCTTTGTTCCTATTCGCTTAAATTGTTCTTTTTGCTTCGTTCATTGACCTCTAGAGTATAGGATTTATTGGGTTTATATTAATATACCATAGAAATCATGGTGTTTCGGTTTGTGCTCAGTTGAAACCTTTCTTCGTTCTTTTCTCTCTTTCATCCGATCTTTGCTACTTTTTGCTGTTCTTCTAATGGTATTTGAAACCCTTTCTAAAGTAGTTGGAAACTATTTTTTCGGAAGAGAATTTTAAGAGACACCACAAACTTTTGCTGCTTAAATATTCATTTTGGTTTTCATCGGTAGTTGTTAACGTCTCTGTTTTTCGCTGGTATTGGGTGTGGTTGGGCAATCTTTGCCATGTTTTATCGAAACTTACTTTTATGAGAATTGTCTTTTTTGCAGAGAACCCGTTTTTATTTTGGGTTGATAGGCTCTCTTACACATCTCTACATGACAGATTATTGATTTATCAACGCTTTTGAAGTTCCCATACCTAACAGTTCAGTTTCAGTTAGCTAACTTCGCTTTAATACCGGATGGTTGTGTCCTAAAGATTTTTTTGGGAAGGTTTCACATATTTAGCACTTGCTTTGAGTGTTCTTTTGGCAGGGAGTTTAAGGCCGACATTTCATTTGTTTCGCTGATTGATTTGTCAAATATTTCAGCAATTTTGAGTTTTTTCTCCCTTGCTAATGAAGCTGAAACCTGGTTTATTATTCTCGTCTTAGCTGTGGTTTCAATCATGGGCAATGGAGTATCATATCTTGGTATATGCTCTATTTTCTCAATGGCATCATCTTTGCAGCATTACTGGCGTCGAGTTTAGAGGATTTTCCTACATCTTAGTTTTTTCAAAAGTATAATCAATAATGGTTACTTATTGTTATCTCTGTGTTTTTATATCTCTGTGTTTTTACTTGTTTCTAATGTTGGGTTTGTGAAAGCCCATGTCCAACTCTTTATTATCCGATTAGTACGATATTGTCCACTTTGGGCCTACTAGGCAAGCCCGCATGGATTTACTTTTGGTTTCCTTCCCAAAAGGCTTCGTACTAATTAGAGTTGGACTCCTCTTTATATATTAGACATTCTTTGTTTATTTTTCCAATGTGAGACTTTGTTTGATATCTCACATTCTTCCCCTCAAATTAAGGACCACACTCATCTCGTGTGTTTATCCTTTAGCGAATTATCTTGGCACCATCTTGTACCAGTAATCGCAGGGTTTCCTTTGAGAATGTTTATCCCACAACTTCACAGGTCCATGATCTCCTGACTAGTTTCTGCCACATACCTCCTCTTCCAACTTGAAGGGTCTCATTCTTACTCGAATGGTATTTTGGTCTTCTTGCAGATTTTCGTCAAACCGCTCTGATACCAATTGTTGGGTTTGTGAAAGCCCATGTCCAACTCTTTATTATCCGATTAGTACGATATTGTCCACTTTGGGCCTACTAGGCAAGCCCGCATGGATTTACTTTTGGTTTCCTTCCCAAAAGGCCTCATACTAATTAGAGTTGGACTCCTCTTTATATATTAGACATTCTTTGTTTATTTTTCCAATGTGGGACTTTGTTTGATATCTCACATCTAACATATGTTTTGAGTCTTTAAAAGGTTTATAGTGTATTTTAATCCTTATCGAGTCTTTAAAAGGTTGTGGGCTATATGGAACAAAGAAAAGATCGAATTAAATGCAAAAGACAATTAAAAATGCAGAACTGTGAAGATATATGCATCAAAAAATTAACAACAGTGAGAACTTTTCACCGATAGATTGAGCTCCAACATAATCAATATTTAAGATTATTTGAATTAAGGAATCTTCATTAGAATTCTTCACTTGTATTGTTCTCATTTCTTATACTTGATTGATCATCTCAGTTCATGATCCTATCTTAATTGAATGCTGAGAAAATTGATTTAATTGTTTGAAAATAATCTCTGTGAACAAAGTGTCCTTAGCTAGAGAAAGCTGAAGTTATTATGTTTTGTGAACCTATCAAAACTCGAACATAAATGTGTATTGTACTGTGATTTAGTGTTAAAACTGTGAGGTATAACTTATATCCATTGGTATTTTGGCTTCTTATTTTGCTAGTATAGAAGCGGTTTTTAACCAATATGGTTTTGTTATTATTAGGGGTGTCAAAATGAGCTAACTCGCTCATCTCAGCTCAGCTCAGCTCACAGTAAGTTTGGATCTTTCGTGAGCTAACACAGCTCAGCTCATTTATAATATGAGCTTTAATATATGAACTCGAACTCAGATCATCTAGATCATGAGTTAAATGAGCTAACTGACGATCTAATATTAAAAAAATATAAAAATATTTAAATAACTTTTATAATATTATTCGAAATTTAAATATTAAAAATCCAAAACATTAATATTAAATATTAAATAAAACCAACAGTTAAAAATAAATTAATTAAACCAATAATCTAAAATTCCTATTCCTCGTGAGAGTCTTGAGACAATTCATTTTCAAAGTATTCATGTGTCCAAATTATAAAAATAAAATAAAACATTTATAAATTTGGGATCAACAAAGTTTATGAGAAAGATGATAGGGTAACGTGAGTTTATATAGAAGAGTTAGATAATTTCTATTTTTTTTTTAAAAAAAATCTATTTTCTTTCTTCTAAAAAGTTATATATAATTTTTAAAAAGCTTAATTTCTATATTATTTATGTATATTTTACATTTTAATTTTAAAAAGATAAATATGATCAATATAGAAATTATCTTTTAAGAAGATTTGGTTTTACATTTTAATTTTAAAATATAAATATGATTAATATAGAAATTATCTTTTTCACATATGAAAAATATAAGTTATCTAAAAATTAATATATATATATATATATATATATATATATATATATATATATATATATATATATAATTGTAAGTATGAAAATGACTAAGCTCATGAGCTGGCTCATGTTCATTATAACTCGTGATCTAATTTAAGTTTGATCAATAAATTCATTTATTAAATAAGCCTAAAAATAGAGATTATACTCATGAAAAATTGAGCTACCCAACTCATGAGTTATAACTCATTTTGACACCCCTAGTTATCATGATTAGAGAGAAAGTTATCCATACAAAAAAAGATTTAGATGACAAAAAAA
>CAJHQQ010003916.1:0-35972 GCA_905132885.1 Moricandia moricandioides | reverse complement strand
AAGGTAACCAAAATAACCAGTAAAAGGTTTCTAGGGAACAAGACAAGCAAAAAGGAAAAAAGAAAACAAGCAAAAAGGAAAAGAAACAAGCAAAAAGGAAAAGAAACAGCTTGTAATGCAAGACAACAAGTAAAAAGGAAATCGGCTAGAAAAAAGGAAAAAGATTCAAGCAAAAAGGAAACACTTCTAAGCTTTTTCCTAATCACTCCTAAGGTTTTTCTAGCACCCTAATAGCCTCAATATGCTCGTGTTCAAGGTGATAGACAAGCTAACTAATGCACAAAGTGATCGACAAGATGATGCATGCGGCTAGGGTTCTTCTCACTCTAGGGTTTTCGAAAATTTCAAATAAGGAAAGTCCTATAATTCTTGTCTAAACTCTTATGCAATCACGAGAAGCCCTAGTTTAGATGAGTTCTACTGCTTATTCAAAAGATAAAGATGAAACACGGATTGAAACAACAAAAGAAAACAAGAAAACAAAAGAGGATAGCGAGTACTTCCCAACCAAAGTTGCTCTGATACCACTTGATGCGTCCCTAGGATGCTCTTTGGTTGATGGGAATGGATAATCCTTGCAAGAACGAATCAAAAGACTCAAGTCCTTCAAGGCGTGTGGATTGGATGGTGACACAAGAGGGATGGACGATCTCTTGATACTCCTAGATGAATGGTTTGGATATTACACACCAAACTAGACACCCTTAGGCTCTGGATATGACACACCAGACTCGGCACACTTCTTTTAGAGAGAGAGAGAGCCGCAAAGATGAATAAACTTGTATAGAAAAGATTGGATGATTACAAAAGGGTGTAGAGAACCCTTTAAATAAGAAACCAGAGACAAATCCTCTAGGGTTTCGACATGAATCAAAAAAGGAAAGAGAGTTTAACATAAGCTTTTTAAATGGAATGAAATAAAATGTAAACTTCTATAGTCTTGGACCGAGAATAGCACTTAGGTGATGTGTGGACAAGTTGTGGCCTCGTTAAAAACCTTCCTCCTGGAAAACCTCGTGGGACAAAACCAAAAGCAAGGAAAAGAGCACACACCCCATGTCTTGCCTAGACACTAACTCAGCTTGATGTAGAGATGGCTTGAATGGTGATCAAGACATCTCGGATCAGACCTTGTCCAAGACTTTGTTGTTGTGGATGTGAAGTGAGTAATCCAACAACATTCTCTTTAAGCTTCTTGACTCTGGAACGAGTCATGGGACCTTCAGGAATGGCTAGAGCATCATCACCAAGTTGTTGGTGCAATGTGGCTTCTTGTGGTTCATCTAGACTCTCCTTGTTCTCCTTAGTGATCCGGTCCTTGATCACATCAAATGCACTCTTAAATGTTGCATCCTCAAGCTCTTCAGGTTCAGGTTCATGCTTCCATTCTTTGGTGCTTTCCAGGATCACATCACCTATGATCTTGATTCAACTTCAGGGTGATTATAAAGTAATTTATGAGTCCAAATCAAGCTTCTTACATCGTGGTTCATTCTTATTTTATTAGTATCAAGAAGAAATTGCCAAATCTCCATATAGGGCAAACTGGAATCACTTCGGTTAAAAGTGGGATAACTTCTTCATCATAGCTCCTATGATATTGATTCAACTTCAGGATGATTCTGCACTGATTTAGGAGTTCAAATCAAGGTTCTTACATCTTGATTCATTCTGGTTTGATTAGAATCAAGAAGAAATTGCTAAATCTCCAAACATGGTAAACTGGAGTCACTTCGGTTAAAAGTGTGATAACTTCTTCATCATAAGTCCAATGATATTGATTCAACTCCAGGGTGATTCTACACTGATTAATGAGTCCAAATCAAGCTTCTTACATCGTGATTCATTCTGGTTTTATTAGTATCAAAAATAAATTGCCAAATCTCCAAACAGGGTTAATTGGGATCACTTCGGTTAAAAGTGGGATAACTTCTTCATCATAAGTCCAATGATATCGATTCAACTTCAGGATGATTCTACACTGATTTATGAGTCCAAATAAAGCTTCTTACATCTTGATTCATTCTGGTTTGATTAGAATCAAGAAGAAATTGCCAAATCTCCAAACAGGGTAAACTGGAGTCACTTCGGTTAAAAGTGGGATAACTTCTTCATCATAACTCCTATGATCTTGCTTCAACTTCAGTGTGGTTCTACACTGATTTATGAGTCCAAATCAAGCTTCTTACATAGTGATTCATTCTGGTTTTATTAGTATCAATAAGAAATTGCCAAATCTCCAAATAGGGCAAACTGGAATCACTTCGGTTAAAAGTGGGATAACTTCTTCATCATAACTCCAATGATATTGATTCAACTTCAGGATGATTCTATGCTGATTTATGAGTCCAAATAAATATTCTTACATCTTGATTCATTCTATTTTGATTAGAATCAAGAAGAAATTGCCAAATCTCCAAACAGGGTAAACTGGAATAACTTCGGTTAAAAGTGGAATAACATCTTCATCATAACTCCTATGATATTGATTAAACTTCAGGGTGATTATCCACTGATTTATGAGTCCAAATAAAGCTTCTTACATCTTGATTCATTCTGGTTTGATGAGAATCAAGAAGAAATTGCCAAATCTCCAAACAGGGTAAACTAGAGTCACTTCGGTTAAAAGTGGGATAACTTCTTCATCATAGCTCCTATGATATTGATTCAACTTCAGGATGATTCTGCACTGATTTATGAGTTCAAATCAAGGTTCTTACATCTTGATTCATTCTGGTTTGATTAGAATCAAGAAGAAATTGCTAAATCTCCAAACATGGTAAACTTGAGTCACTTCGGTTAAAAGTGGGATAACTTCTTCATCATAAGTCCAATGATATTGATTCAACTTCAGGATGATTCTACACTGATTTATGAGTCCAAATCAATATTCTTACATCTTGATTCATTCTGGTTTGATTAGAATCAAGAATAAATTGCCAAATCTCCAAACAGGGTTAACTAGGATCACTTCGGTTAAAAGTGGGATAACTTCTTCATCATAAGTCCAATGATATTGATTCAACTTCAGGATGATTCTACACTGATTTATGAGTCCAAATAAAGATTCTTACATCTTGATTCATTCTGGTTTGATTAGAATCAAGAAGAAATTGCCAAATCTCCAAACAGGGTAAACTGGAATCACTTCGGTTAAAAGTGGAATAACATCTTCATCATAACTCCTATTATATTGATTCAACTTCAGGGTGATTATCAACTGGTTTATGAGTCCAAATAAAGATTCTTACATATTGATTCATTCTGGTTTGATTAGAATCAAGAAGAAATTGCCAAATCTCCAAACAGGGTAAACTAGAGTCACTTCGGTTAAAAGTGGAATAACTTCTTCATCATAACTCCTATGATCTTGCTTCAACTACAGGGTGGTTCTACACTGATTTATGAGTCCAAATCAAGCTTCTTACATCGTGATTCCTTCTGGTTTTATTATTATCAAGAAGAAATTGCCAAATCTCCAAATAGGGCAAACTAGAATCACTTCGGTTAAAAGTGGGATAACTTCTTCATCATAACTCCAATGATATTGATTCAACTTCAGGATGATTCTATTCTGATTTATGAGTCCAAATCAAGGTTCTTACATCTTGATTCATTCTGGTTTGATTATAATCAAGAATAAATTGCCAAATCTCCAAACAGGGTAAACTGGAGTCACTTCGGTTAAAAGTGGTATAACTTCTTCATCATAACTCCTATGATCTTGCTTCAACTTCAGGGTGATCTACACTGATTTAAGAGTCCAAATCAAGCTTCTTTACATCGTGATTTCATTCTTGTTTTATTAGTATCAAGAAGAAATTGCCAAACTCTCCACAGGCAAACTGGAATCACTTCGGTTAAAAGTGGATAACTTCTTCATCATAACTCCAATGATATTGATTAAACTTCAGGGTGATTATCCACTGATTTATGAGTCCAAATAAATCTACTTACATCTTGATTCATTCTAGTTTGATTAGATATCAAGAAGAAATTGCCAAATCTCCAAACAGGGCAAACTGGAATCACTTCTGGTTAAAAGTGGGATAACTTCTTCATCATAACTCCTATGATTTTGATTCAAATTCAGGATGATTCTACACTGATTTATGAGTCCAGATAAAGATTCTTACATCTTGATACATTCTGGTTTGATTAGAATCAAGAAGAAATTGCCAAATCTCCAAACAGGGTAAACTGGAATCACTTCGGTTAAAAGTGGGATAACTTCTTCATCATAACTCCTATGACTTGATTGAACTTCAGGGTGATTCTACACTGATTTATGAGTCCAAATCATGCTTCTTAAATTGTTATTCATTCTGGTTTTATTAGTATCAAGAAGAAATCGCCAAAACTCCAAACAGGATAAACTAGATTCACTTCGGTTAAAAGTAGGATAACTTCTTCATCATAACTCCTATGATATTGATTCAAATTCAGGGTGATTATCCACTGATTTATGAGTCCAAATAAAGCTTATTATATCTTGATTCATTATGGTTTGATTAGAATCAAGAAGAAATTGCCAACTCTCCAAACAAGGTAAATTGGAGTCACTTCGGTTAAAAGTGGGATAAACTTCTTCATCATAACTCCTATGATCTTGATTCAACTTCAGGGTGATTCTAAACATATTTATGAGTCCAAATCAAGCTTCTTACATCGTGATTCGTTCTGGTTTTATTAGTATCAAGAAGGAAATTGCCAACTCTCCAAACAGGGTAAACTGGAATCACTTCGGTTAAAAGTGGGATAACTTCTTCATCATAACTCCTATGATCTTGATTTCAACTTCAGGGTGAATTCTACACTCATTTATGAGTCCAAATCAAATTCTTGCATCGTGATTCATTCTGGTTTATTAGTATCAAGAAGAAATTGCAAATCTCCAAACAGGGTAAACTGGAATCACTTCGGTTAAAAGTGGGATAACTTCTTCATCATAACTCCTATGATCTTGATTCAACTTCAGGGTGATTTCTACACTGATTAATGAGTCCAAATCAGGCTTCTTACATCGTGATTCATTCGGGTTTTATTATAATCAAGAATAAATTGCCAAATCTCCAAATAGGGCAAACTGGAATCACTTCGGTTAAAAGTGGGATAACTTCTTCGTCATAAGTCCAATGATATTGATTCAACTTCAGGGTGATTCTAAACTTACTTATGAGTCCAAATCAAGCTACTTACATCTTTATTCATTCTGGTTTGATTAGAATCAAGAAGAAATTGCCAAATCTCCAAACATGATAAATTGGAATCACTTCGGTTAAAAGTGGGATAACTTCTTCATCCTAACTCCTATGATATTGATTCAAATTCAGGATGATTATCCACTGATTTATGAGTCCAAATAAAGCTTCTTATATCTTGATTCATTATGGTTTGATTAGAATCAAGAAAAAATTTGTCAACTCTCCAAACAAGGTAAATTGGAGTCACTTCGGTTAAAAGTGGGATAAGTTCTTCATCATAACTCCTATGATCTTGGTTCAAATTCAGGGTGATTCTAAACATATTTATGAGTCCAAATCAAGCTTCTTTCATCATGATTCGTTCTGGTTTTATTAGTATCAAGAAGAAATTTCCAACTATCCAAACAGGGTATACTAGAATCACTTCGGTTAAAAGTGGGATAACTTCTTCATCATAACTCCCATGATCTTAATTCAAATTCAGGGTAATTCTATACTGATTTATGAGTCCAAATAAAACTTCTTATATCGTGATTCATTCTGGTTTTATTAGTATCAAGAAAAAATTGCCAAATCTTCAAACAAGGTAAGCTATAGTCACTTCGGTTAAAAGTGGGATTACTTCTTCATCATATCTCCTATGATCTTTATTCAAATTCAAGGTGATTCTAATCTGATTTATGAGTCCAAATCAAGCTTCTTACATCGTGATTAATTCTGGTTTTATTTGTATCAAGAAGAAATTGCCAACTCTCCAAACAGGGTAAACTGGAATCACTACGGTTAAAAGTGAGATAACTTCTTCATCATAACTCCTATGATCTTGATTCAACTTCAGGGTGATTCTACTCTGATTAATGAGTCCAAATAAAGCTTCTTACATCGTGATTCATTCTTGTTTTATTAGTATCAAGAATAAATTGCCAAATCTCCAAACAGGGCAAACTGGAATCACTTCGGTTAAAAGTGGGATAATTTCTTCATCATAACTTCAATGATATTGATTCAACTTCATGATGATTATAAACTGATTTATGAGTCCAAATCAAGCTTCTAACATCGTGAGTTATTCTGGTTTGATTATTATCAAGAAGAATTTGCCAAATCTCCAAACAGGGCAAACTCGAATCACTTCGGTTACAAGTGAGATAATTTCTTCATCATAACTCCAATGACATTGATTCAACTTCAGGATGATTTTACACTGATTTATGAGTCCAAATCAATCTTCTTACATCTTGATTCATTCTGTTTTTATTTGGATCAAGAAGAAATTGTCAAATCTCCAAACAGGGTAAACTGGAGTCACTTCGGTTAAAAGTGGGATAACTTCTTCATCATAGCTCCTATGATCTTGATTCAACTTCAGGGTGATTCTAAACTGATTTATGAGTCCAAATCAAGCTTCTTACATCGTGATTCATTCTGGTTTTATTAGAATCAAGAAGAAATTGTCAAATCTCCAAACAGGACAAACTGGTATCACTTCGGTTAAAAGTGGGATAACTTCTTCATCATAAGTCTAATGATATTGATTCAACTTCAGGGTGATTTTGCACTGATTAATGAGTCCAAATCAATATTCTTACATCGTGATTCATTCTGGTTTGATTAGAATCAAGAATAAATTGCCAAATCTCCAAACATGATAAATTGGAATCACTTCGGTTAAAAGTGGGATAACTTCTTCATCATAACTCCTATGATCTTGATTCAACTTCAGTGTAATTATAGACTGATTTATGATTTCAAATCAAGCTTCTTACATCGTGATTCATTCTTGTTTGAGTAGAATCAAGAAGAAATTGCCAAATCTCCAAACAGGGTAAACTGGAGTCACTTCAGTTAAAAGTGGGATAACTTCTTCATCATAACTCCTATGATCTTGCTTCAACTTCAGGGTGGTTCTACACTGATTATGAGTCCAAATCAAGATTCTTACATCGTGATTCATTCTGTTAGTATCAAGAACTAAATTGCCAAATCTCCAAATAGGGCAAACTGGAATCACTTCGGTTAAAAGTGGAATAACTTCTTCTTCATAACTCCAATGATATTGAGTCAACTTCAGGATGATTATATACTGATTTTTGAGTCCAAATCAAGCTTCTTACATCTTGATTCATTCTTTTTTAATTAGAATCAATAAGAAATTGTCAAATCTCCAAACAGGGTACACTGGAGTCACTTCGGTTAAAAGTGGGATAACTTCTTCATCATAATTCCTAAGATCTTGATTCAAATTCAGGGTGATTCTAAACTTATTTATGAGTCCAAATCAATCTTTTTACATCGTGATTAATTCTGGTTTTGTTTGTATCAAGAAGAAATTACCAAATCTCCAAACAGGATTAACTGGAATCATTTCGGTTAAAAGTGGGATAACTTCTTCATCATAACTCCTATGATCTTGATTCAACTTCAGGGTGATTATACACTGATTAATGATTCCAAATCAAGCTTCTTACATCGTGATTCATTCTTGTTTGAGTAGAATCAAGAAGAAATTGTCAAATCTCCAAACAGGGTAAACTAGAGTCACTTCGGTTAAAAGTGGGATAACTTCTTCATCATAAGTCCAATGATATGGATTCAACTTCAGGTTGATTCTACACTGATTTCTGAGTCCAAATCAATATTCTTACATCTTGATTCATTCTGGTTTGATTAGAATCAAGAAAAAAATTGCCAAATCCCCAAACAGGGTAAATTGGAATCACTTCGGTTAAAAGAGGAATAACATCTTCATCATAACTCCTATGAGATTGATTCAACTTCAGGATGATTATCCACTGATTTATGAGTCCAAATAAAGCTTCTTACATCTTGATTCATTCTGGTTTTATTAGTATCAAGAAGAAATTGTCAAATCTCCAAACAGGGTAAACTGGAATCACTTCGGTTAAAAGTGGGATAACTTCTTCATCATAACTCCTATGATCTTGATTCAACTTCAGGGTGATTCTAAACTGATTAATGAGTCCAAATCAGGCTTCTTACATCGTGATTCATTCTGGTTTTATTAGTATCAAGAATAAATTGCCAAATCTCCAAACAGGGCAAACTGGAATCACTTCGGTTAAAAGTGGGATAACTTCTTCATCATAAGTCCAATGATATTGATTCAACTTCAGGGTGATTCTAAACTTATTTATGAGTCCAAATCAAGCTTCTTACATCTTTATTCATTCTGGTTTGATTAGAATCAAGAAGAAATTGCCAAATCTCCAAACAGGATAAATTGGAATCACTTCGGTTAAAAGTGGGATAACTTCTTCATCCTAACTCCTATGATATTGATTCAAATTCAGGATGATTATCCACTGATTTATGAGTCCAAATAAAGCTTCTTATATCTTGATTCATTATGGTTTGATTAGAATCAAGAAGAAATTGCCAACTCTCCAAACAAGGTAAATTGGAGACACTTCGGTTAAAAGTGGGATAACTTCTTCATCATAACTCCTATGATCTTGGTTCAATTTCAGGGTGATTCTAAACATATTTATGAGTCCAAATCAAGCTTCTTACATCGTCATTCGTTCTATTTTTATTAGTATCAAGAAGAAATTTCCAACTCTCCAAACAGGGTAAACTGGAATCACTTCGGTTAAAAGTGGGATAACTTCTTCATCATAACTCCCATGATCTTGATTCAACTTCAGGGTAATTCTACACTCATTTATGAGTCCAAATAAAAATTCTTGCATCGTGATTCATTCTGGTTTTATTAGTATCAAGAAGAAATTGTCAAATCTCCAAACAGGGTAAACTGGAATCACTTCGGTTAAAACTGGGATAACTTCTTCATCATAACTCCTATGATCTTGATTCAACTTCAGGGTGATTCTACACTGACTAATGAGTCCAAATCAGGCTTCTTACATCGTGATTCATTCTGGTTTTTTTAGAATCAAGAATAAATTGCCAAATCTCCAAATAGGGCAAACTGGAATCACTTCGGTTAAAAGTGGGGATAACTTCTTCATCATAAGTCCAATGATATTGATTCAACTTCAGGGTGATTCTAAGCTTATTTATGAGTCCAAATCAAGCTTCTTAAATCTTTATTCATTCTGGTTTGATTAGAATCAAGAAGAAATTGCCAAATCTCCAAACAAGGTAAATTGGAGTCACCTCGGTTAAAAGTGGGATAACTTCTTCATCATAACTCCTATGATCTTGATTCAACTTCAGGGTGATTCTGCACTAATTTATGAGTCCAAATCAATCTTCTTACATTGTGATTCATTCTGGTTTTATTAGTATCAAGAATAAATTGCCAAATTTCCAAACAGGGCAAACTGGAATCACTTCGGTTAAAAGTGGGATAACTTCTTCATCATAAGTCCAATGATATTGATTCAAATTCAGGATGATTCTACACTGATTTATGAGTCCAAATTAATATTCTTACATCTTGACTCAATCTGGTTTGATTAGAATCAAGAAGAAATTGTCAAATCTCCAAACAGGATAAATTGGAATCACTTCGGTTAAAAGTGGAATAACATCTTCATCATAACTCATATGATATTGATTCAACTTCAGGATGATTCTACACTTATTTCTGAGTAAAAATCAAGGTTCTTACATCGTGATTCATTCTGGTTTGATTAGAATAAAGAAGAAATTGTAAGATCTCCAAATAGGGTAAACTTGAATCACTGCGGTTAAAAGTGGAATAACTTCTTAATCATAAGTCCAATGATATTGATTCAACTTCAGGATGATTCTGCACTGATTTATCAGTCCAAATCAAGCTTCTTACATCTTGATTCATTCTGGTTTGATTAGAATCAAGAAGAAATTGCCAATTCTCCAAACAGGATAAATTGGAATCACTTCGGTTAAAAGTGAGATAACTTCTTCATCATAACTCCTATGATCTTGATTCAACATCAGGGTGATTCTAAACATATTTAGGAGTCCAAATCAAGTTTCTTACGTCGTGATTCGTTCTGTTTTTATTAGTATCAAGAAGAAATTGCCAACTCTCCAAACAAGGTAAACTGGAATCACTTCGGTTAAAAGTGGGATAACTTCTTCATCATAACTCCCATGATCTTGATTCAACTTCAGGGTAATTCTACACTGATTTATGATTCCAAATGAAACCTCTTACATCGTGATTCATTCTGGTTTTATTAGTATCAAGAAGAAATTACCAAATCTCCAAACAGGATAAACTGGAATCACTTCGGTTAAAAGTGGGATAACTTCTTCATCATAACTCCTATGATCTTGATTCAACTTCAGGGTGATTCTACACTGATTAATAAGTCCAAATCAAGATTCTTACATTTTTATTCATTCTGGTTTTATTATTATCAAGAACAAATTGCCAAATCTCCAAACAAGGCAAACTGGAATCACTTCGGTTAAAAGTGGGATAACTTCTTCATCTTAAGTCCAATGATATTGATTCAACTTCAGGGTGATTCTAAACTTATTTTTGAGTCCAAATCAAGCTTCTTACATCTTTATTCATTCTGGTTTTGATTAGAATCAAGAAGAAATTACCAAATCTCCAAACAAAGTAAACTAGAATGACTCATATGATCTTGATTCAACTTCAGAGTGATTCTACACTGATTTATGAGTCCAAATCAAGCTTCTTACATCATTATTCATTCTGGTTTTATTAGTATCAAGAAGAAATTGCCAACTCTCCAAACAGGGCAAACTTGAATCACTTTGGTTAAAAGTGGGATAACTTCTTCATCATAATTCCTATGATCTTCATTCAACTTCAGGGTGATTCTACACTGATTTATGAGTCCAAATCAAGCTTCTTAAATTGTTATTCATTCTGGTTTTATTAGTATCAAGAAGAAATTGCCAAATCTCCAAACAGGATAAACTAGATTCACTTCGGTTAAAAGTAGGATAACTTCTTCATCATAACTCCTATGATATTGATTCAAATTCAGGGCGATTATCCACTGATTTATGAGTCCAAATAAAGCTTATTATATCTTGATTCATTATGGTTTGATTAGAATCAAGAAGAAATTGCCAACTCTCCAAACAAGGTAAATTGGAGTCACTTCGGTTAAAAGTGGGATAACTTCTTCATCATAACTCCTATGATCTTGATTCAACTTCAGGGTGATTCTAAACATATTTATGAGTCCAAATCAAGCTTCTTACATCGTGATTCGTTCTGGTTTTATTAGTATCAAGAAGAAATTGCCAACTCTCCAAACAGGGTAAACTGGAATCACTTCGGTTAAAAGTGGGATAACTTCTTCATCATAACTCCCATGATCTTTATTCAACTTCAGGGTAATTCTACACTCATTTATGAGTCCAAATCAAAATTCTTGCATCGTTATTCATTCTGGTTTTATTAGTATCAAGAAGAAATTGTCAAATCTCCAAACAGGGTAAACTGGAATCACTTCAGTTAAAAGTGGGATAACTTCTTCATCATAACTCCTATGATCTTGATTCAACTTCAGGGTGATTCTACACTGATTAATGAGTCCAAATCAGGCTTCTTACATCGTGATTCATTCTGGTTTTATTAGTATCAAGAATAAATTGCTAAATCTCCAAACAGGGCAAACTGGAATCACTTCGGTTAAAAGTGGGATAACTTCTTCATCATAACTCCTATGATCTTGATTCAACTTCAGGGTGATTCTAAACATATTTATGAGTCCAAATCAAGCTTCTTACATCGTGATTCGTTCTGGTTTTATTAGTATAAAGAAAAAATTGCCAACTCTCCAAACAGGGCAAACTGGAATCACTTCGGTTAAAAGTGGGATAACTTCTTCATCTTAAGTCCAATGATATTGATTCAACTTCAGGGTAATTCTAAACTTATTTTTGAGTCCAAATCAAGCTTCTTACATCTTTATTCATTCTGGTTTTGATTAGAATCAAGAAGAAATTGCCAAATCTCCAAACAAAGTAAACTAGAATGACTTCGGTTAAAAGTGGGATAACTTCTTCATCATAACTCCTATGATCTTGATTCAACTTCAGAGTGATTCTACACTGATTTATGAGTCCAAATTAATCTTCTTACATAATGATTCATTCTGGTTTTATTAGTATCAAGAAGAAATTGCCAACTCTCCAAACAGGGCAAACTTGAATCACTTTGGTTAAAAGTGGGATAACTTCTTCATCATAATTCCTATGATCTTCATTCAACTTCAGGGTGATTCTACACTGATTTATGAGTCCAAATCAAGCTTCTTAAATTGTTATTCATTCTGGTTTTATTAGTATCAAGAAGAAATCGCCAAATCTCCAAACAGGATAAACTAGATTCACTTCGGTTAAAAGTAGGATAACTTCTTCATCATAACTCCTATGATATTGATTCAAATTCAGGGCGATTATCCACTGATTTATGAGTCCAAATAAAGCTTATTATATCTTGATTCATTATGGTTTGATTAGAATCAAGAAGAAATTGCCAACTCTCCAAACAAGGTAAATTGGAGTCACTTCGGTTAAAAGTGAGATAACTTCTTCATCATAACTCCTATGATCTTGATTCAACTTCAGGGTGATTCTACACTGATTTATGAGTCCAAATCAAGCTTCTTACATCGTGATTCGTTCTGGTTTTATTAGTATCAAGAAGAAATTGCCAACTCTCCAAACAGGGTAAACTGGAATCACTTCGGTTAAAAGTGGGATAACTTCTTCATCATAACTCCCATGATCTTGATTCAACTTCAGGGTAATTCTACACTCATTTATGAGTCCAAATCAAGATTCTTGCATCGTTATTCATTATGGTTTTATTAGTATCAAGAAGAAATTGTCAAATCTCCAAACAGGGTAAACTGGAATCACTTCGGTTAAAAGTGGGATAACTTCTTCATCATAACTCCTATGATCTTGATTCAACTTCAGGGTGATTCTACACTGATTAATGAGTCCAAATCAGGCTTCTTACATCGTGATTCATTCTGGTTTTATTAGTATCAAGAATAAATTGCCAAATCTCCAAACAGGGCAAACTGGAATCACTTCGGTTAAAAGTGGGATAACTTCTTCATCATAAGTCCAATGATATTGATTCAACTTCAGGGTGATTCTTAACTTATTTATGAGTCCAAATCAAGATTCTTACATCTTTATTCATTCTGGTTTGATTAGAATCAAGAAGAAATTGCCAAATCTCCAAACATGATAAATTGGAATCACTTCGGTTAAAAGTGGGATAACTTCTTCATCCTAACTCCTATGATATTGATTCAAATTCAGGATGATTATCCACTGATTTATGAGTCCAAATAAAGCTTCTTATATCTTGATTCATTATGGTTTGATTAGAATCAAGAAGAAATTGCCAACTCTCCAAACAAGGTAAATTGGACTCACTTCGGTTAAAAGTGGGATAACTTCTTCATTATAACTCCTATGATCTTGGTTCAACTTCAGGGTGATTCTAAACATATTTATGAGTCCAAATCAAGCTTCTTACATCATGATTCGTTCTGGTTTTATTAGTATCAAGAAGAAATTTCCAACTGTCCAAACAGGGTAAACTGGAATCACTTCGGTTAAATGTGGGATAACTTCTTCATCATAACTCCCATGATCTTGATTCAACTTCAGGGTAATTCTACACTCATTTATGAGTCCAAATCAAAATTCTTGCATCGTTATTCATTCTGGTTTTATTAGTATCAAGAAGAAATTGTCAAATCTCCAAACAGGGTAAACTGGAATAACTTCGGTTAAAAGTGGGATAACTTCTTCATCATAACTCCTATGATCTTGATTCAACTTCAGGGTGATTCTACACTGATTAATGAGTCCAAATCAGGCTTCTTACATCGTGATTCATTCTGGTTTTATTAGTATCAAGAATAAATTGCCAAATCTCCAAACAGGGCAAACTGGAATCACTTCGGTTAAAAGTGGGATAACTTCTTCATCATAACTCCTATGATCTTGATTCAACTTCAGGGTGATTCTAAACATATTTATGAGTCCAAATCAAGCTTCTTACATCGTGATTCGTTCTGGTTTTATTAGTATCAAGAAGAAATTGCCAACTCTCCAAACACGGTAAACTGGAATCACTTCGGTTAAAAGTGGGATAACTTCTTCATCATAACTCCCATGATCTTGATTCAACTTCAGGGTAATTCTACACTCATTTATGAGTCCAAATCAAAATTCTTGCATCGTTATTCATTCTGGTTTTATTAGTATCAAGAAGAAATTGTCAAATCTCCAAACAGGGTAAACTGGAATCACTTCGGTTAAAAGTGGGATAACTTCTTCATCATAACTCCTATGATCTTGATTCAACTTCAGGGTGATTCTACACTGATTAATGAGTCCAAATCAGGCTTCTTACATCGTGATTCATTCTGGTTTTATTATTATCAAGAATAAATTGCCAAATCTCCAAACAGGGCAAACTGGAATCACTTCGGTTAAAAGTGGGATAACTTCTTCATCATAAGTCCAATGATATTGATTCAACTTCAGGGTGATTCTAAACTTATTTATGAGTCCAAATCAAGATTCTTACATCTTTATTCATTCTGGTTTGATTAGAATCAAGAAGAAATTGCCAAATCTCCAAACAGGATAAATTGGAATCACTTCGGTTAAAAGTGGGATAACTTCTTCATCCTAACTCCTATGATATTGATTCAAATTCAGGATGATTATCCACTGATTTATGAGTCCAAATAAAGCTTCTTAGATCTTGATTCATTATGGTTTGATTAGAATCAAGAAGAAATTGCCAACTCTCCAAACAAGGTAAATTGGACTCACTTCGGTTAAAAGTGGGATAACTTCTTCATCATAACTCCTATGATCTTGGTTCAACTTCAGGGTGATTCTAAACATATTTATGAGTCCAAATCAAGCTTCTTACATCGTGATTCGTTCTGGTTTAATTAGTATGAAGAAGAAATTTCCAACTCTCCAAACAGGGTAAACTGGAATCAGTTCGGTTAAATGTGGGATAACTTCTTCATCATAACTCCCATGATCTTAATTCAAATTTAGGGTAATTCTATACTGATTTATGAGTCCAAATCAAACTTATTACATCGTGATTCATTCTGGTTTTATTAGTATCAAGAAAAAATTGCCAAATCTCCAAACAGGGCAAACTGGAATCACTTCGGTTAAAAGTGGGATAACTTCTTCATCATAAGTCCAATGATATTGATTCAAATTCAGGGTGATTCTAAACTTATTTATGAGTCCAAATCAAGCTTCTTACATCTTTATTCATTCTTGTTTGATTAGAATCAAGAAGAAATTCCCAAATCTCCAAACAGGATAAATTGGAATCACTTCGGTTAAAAGTAGGATAACTTCTTCATCATAACTCCGATGATCTTTATTCAAATTCAGGGTGATTCTAATCTGATTTATGAGTCCAAATCAAGCTTCTTACATCGTGATTCATTCTGGTTTTATTTGTATCAAGAAGAAATTGTCAAATCTCCAAACAGGATAAACTGGATTCACTTCGGTTAAAAGTGGGATAACTTTATCATCATAACTCCTATGATATTGATTCAAATTCAGGGCGATTATCCACTGATTTATGAGTCCAAATAAAGCTTATTATATCTTGATTCATTATGGTTTGATTAGAATCAAGAAGAAATTGCCAACTCTCCAAACAAGGTAAATTGGAGTCACTTCGGTTAAAAGTGAGATAACTTCTTCATCATAACTCCTATGATCTTGATTCAACTTCAGGGTGATTCTAAACATATTTATGAGTCCAAATCAAACTTCTTACATCGTGATTCGTTCTGTTTTTATTAGTATCAAGAAGAATTTGCCAAATCTCCAAACAGGGCAAACTCGAATCACTTCGGTTAAAAGTGGGATAATTTCTTAATCATAATTCCAAAGAAATTGATTCAACTTCAGGATGATTTTACACTGATTTACGAGTCCAAATCAATCTTCTTACATCTTGATTCATTCTGGTTTTATTTGTATCAAGAAGAAATTGTCAAATCTCCAAACAGGATAAACTGGAGTCACTTCGGTTAAAAGTGGGATAACTTCTTCATCATAACTCCTATGATCTTGATTCAACTTCAGGGTGATTCTAAACTGATTTATGAGTCCAAATCAAGCTTCTTACATCGTGATTAATTCTGGTTTTATTAGTATCAAGAATAAATTGCCAAATCTCCAAACAGGACAAACTGGAATCACTTCGGTTAAAAGTGGGATAACTTCTTCATCATAAGTCAAATGATATTGATTCAACTTCAGGGTGATTCTGAACTGATTAATGAGTCCAAATCAATATTCTTACATCTTGATTCATTCTGGTTTGATTAGAATCATGAAGAAATTGCCAAATCTCCAAACAGGGTAAATTGGAATCACTTCGGTTAAAAGTGGGATAACTTCTTCATCATAACTCCTATGATCTTGATTCAACTTCAGTGTGATTATAGACTGATTTCTGATTTCAAATCAATCTTCTTACATCGTGATTCATTCTTGTTTGAGTAGAATCAATAAGAAATTGTCAAATCTCCAAACAGGGTAAACTGGAGTCACTTCGGTTAAAAGTGGGATAACTTCTTCATCATAACTCCTATGATCTTGCTTCAACTTCAGGGTGGTTCTACACTTATTATGAGTCCAAATCAAGCTTCTTACATCGTGATTCATTCTGTTAGTATCAAGAACAAAATTGCCAAATCTCCAAATAGGACAAACTGGAATCACTTCGGTTAAAAGTGGGATAACTTCTCCTTCATAACTCCAATGATATTGATTCAACTTCAGGATGATTATATACTGATTTTTGAGTCCAAATAAAGCTTCTTAAATCTTGATTCATTCTGGTTTTATTAGTATCAAGAATAAATTACCAAATCTCCAAACAGGGCAAACTGGAATCACTTTGGTTAAAAGTGGGATAACTTCTTCATCATAAGTCCAATGATATTGATTATACTTCAGGATGATTCTACACTGATTTATGAGTCCAAATCAATATTCTTAAATTTTCATTCATTCTGGTTTGATTAGAATCAAGAAGAAATTGCCAAATCTCCAAACAGTGTAAATTGGAATCACTTCGGTTAAAAGTGGGATAACTTCTTCATCATAACTCCTATGATCTTGATTCAACTTCAGGGTGATTATAGACTGATTTCTGATTCCAAATCAAGCTTCTTACATCGTGATTCATTCTTGTTTGAGTAGAATCAAGAAGAAATTGTCAAATCTCCAAACAGGGTAAACTAGAGTCACTGCGGTTAAAAGTGGGATAACTTCTTCATCATAAGTCCAATGATATTGATTCAACTTCAGGATGATTCTACACTGATTTATGAGTCCAAATCAATATTCTTACATCTTGATTCATTCTGGTTTGATTAGAATCAAGAAAAAATTGCCAAATCCCCAAACAGGGTAAATTGAAATCACTTCGGTTAAAAGAGGAATAACATCTTCATCATAACTCCTATGAGATTGATTCAACTTCAGGATGATTATCCACTGATTTATGAGTCCAAATAAAGCTTCTTACATCTTGATTCATTCTGGTATGATTAGAATCAAGAAGAAATTGCCAAATCTCCAAACAGGGTAAACTGGAGTCACTTCGGTTAAAAGTGGATAACTTCTTCATCATAACTCCTATGATCTTGATTCAACTTCAGGGTGATTCTACACTGATTTATGATTCCAAATCAAGCTTCTTACATCGTGGTAGTATCAAGAAGAATTTGCCAAATCTCCAAATAGAGCAAACTAGAATCACTTTGGTTAAAAGTGGGATAACTTCTTCATCATAACTCCAATGATATTGATTCACCTTCAAGATGATTCTCCACTGATTCATGAGTCCAAATCAAGCTTCTTACATTTTTATTTATTCTGGTTTGATTAGAATCAAGAAGAAATTGTCAAATCTCCAAACAAGGTAAATTGGAGTCACTTCGGTTAAAAGTGGGATAACTTCTTCATCATAACTCCTATGATCTTGATTCAACTTCAGGGTGATTCTGCACTAATTTATGAGTCCAAATCAATCTTCTTACATTGTGATTCATTCTGGTTTTATTAGTATCAAGAATAAATTGTCAAATTTCCAAACAGGGCAAACTAGAATCACTTCGGTTAAAAGTGGGATAACTTCTTCATCATAAGTCCAATGATATTGATTCAAATTCAGGATGATTCTACACTGATTTATGAGTCCAAATTAATATTCTTACATCTTGACTCAATCTGGTTTGATTAGAATCAAGAAGAAATTGTCAAATCTCCAAACAGGATAAATTGGTATCACTTCGGTTAAAAGTGGAATAACATCTTCATCATAACTCCTATGATATTGATTCAACTTCAGGGTGATTATACACTGATTTATGAGTAAAAATCAAGGTTCTTACATCGTGATTCATTCTGGTTTGATTAAAATAAAGAAGAAATTGTCAGATCTCCAAATAGGGTAAACTTGAATCACTTCGGTTAAAAGTGGAATAACTTCTTAATCATAAGTCCAATGATATTGATTCAACTTCAGGATGATTATGCACTGATTTATCAGTCCAAATCAAGCTTCTTGCATCTTGATTCATTCTGGTTTGATTAGAATCAAGAAGAAATTGCCAAATCTCCAAACAGGATAAATTGGAATCACTTTGGTTAAAAGTGGAATAACATATTCATCATAACTCCTATGATATTGATTCAACTTCAGGATGATTCAGCACTGATTTATGAGTCCAAATCAAGCTTCTTACATCTTGATTCATGTTGGTTTGATTAGAATCAAGAAGAAATTGCCAAATCTCCAAACAGGGTAAACTAGAGTCACTTCGGTTAAAAGTGGGATAACTTCTTCATCATAACTCCTATGATCTTGATTCAACTTCAGGGTGATTCTACACTGATTTATGAGTCCAAATAAAGCTTCGTACATCGTGGTTAATTCTTTTTTTATTAGTATCAAGAAGAATGTGCCAAATCTCCAAATAGGGGAAACTGGAATCACTTTGGTTAAAAGTGGGATAACTTCTTCATCATAACTCCAATGATATTGATTCAACTTCAGGATGATTCTCCACTGATTTATGAGTCCAATTAGAGCTTCTTACTTCTTGATTCATTCTGGTTTGATTAGAACCAAGAAAAAATTGCCAAATCTCCAAACAGGGTAAATTGGAATCACTTCGGTTAAAAGTGGGATTACTTCTTCATCATAACTCCTATGATATTGATTCAACTTCAGGGTGATTCTAAACTTATTTATGAGTCCAAATCAAGCTTCTTACATCGTGGTTCGTTCTAGTTTTATTAGTATCAAGAAGAAATTGCCAAATTGCCAAACAGGACAAACTGGAATCACTTCGGTTAAAAGTGGGATAACTTCTTCATCATAACTCCTATGATCTTGATTCAACTTCAGGGTGATTCTAAACTGATTTATGAGTCCAAATCAATCTTCTTACATCGTGATTCATTCTGGTTTGATTAGAATCAAGAAGAAATTGCCAAATCTCCAAACAGGATAAACTGGAATCACTTCGGTTAAAAGTGGAATAACTTCTTTAACATAAGTCCAATGATATTGATTCAACTTCAGGATGATTCTGCACTGATTTATGAGTCCAAATCAAGCTTCTTACATCTTGGTTCATTCTGGTTTGATTAGAATCAAGAAGAAATTGCCAAATCTCCAAACAAGGTAAATTGGAGTCACTTCGGTTAAAAGTGGGATAACTTCTTCATCATAACTCCTATGATCTTGATTCAACTTCAAGGTCCTTCTACAATGATTTATGGGTCCAAATGAAGTTTCTTACATCGTGATTCATTCTGGTTTTATTACTATCAAGACTAAATTGCCAAATCTCCAAACAGGGCAAACTGGAATCACTTCGGTTAAAAGTGGGATAACTTCTTCATCATAATTCCAATGATATTGATTCAACTTCAGGATGATTCTACACTGATTTATGAGTCCAAATCAAGATTCTTACATCTTGATTCATTCTGGTTTGATTAGAATCAAGAAGAAATTGCCAAATCTCCAAAAAGGATAAATTGGGATCACTTCGGTTAAAAGAGGAATAACATCTTCATCATAACTCCTATGAGATTGATTCAACTTCAGGATGATTATCCACTGATTTATGAGTCCAAATAAAGCTTCTTACATCTTGATTCATTCTGGTTTTATTTGTATCAAGAAGAAATTGCCAAATCTCCAAACATGACAAACTGGAATCACTTCGGTTAAAAGTGGGATAACTTCTTCATCATAACTCCAATGATATTGATTCAACTTCAGGATGATTCTACACTTATTTATGAGTCCAAATCAAGATTCTTACATCTTGATTCATTCTGGTTTGATTAGAATCAAGAAGAAATTACCAAATCTCCAAAAAGGGTAAATTGGGATCACTTCGGTTAAAAGAGGAATAACATCTTCATCATAACTCCTATGATATTGATTCAACTTCAGGATGATTATCCACTGATTTATGAATCCAAATAAAGTTTCTTACATCTTGATTCATTCTGGTTTGATTAGAATCAAGAAGAAATTGGCAAATCTCCAAACAGGATAAACTAGAGTCACTTCGGTTAAAAGTGGGATAACTTCTTCATCATAACTCCTATGATCTTGATTCAACTTCAGGGTGATTCTACACTGATTTTTGAGTCCAAATCATGCTTCTTACATTGTGGTTCATTCTTTATTTATTAGTATCAAAAAGATTTTGCCAAATCTCCAAATAGGGCAAACTGGAATCACTTTGGTTAAAAGTGGGATAACTTATTCATCATAACTCCAATGATATTGATTCAACTTCAGGATGATTCTCCTCTGATTTATGAGTCCAATTATAGCCTCTTACTTCTTGATTCATTCTGGTTTGATTAGAGCCAAGAAGAAATTGCGAAATCTCCAAACAGGGTAAACTGGAATCACTTCGGTTAAAAGTGGGATAACTTCTTCATCATAACTCCTATGATATTGATTCAACTTCAAGGTGATTCTAGACTGATTTATGCTTCCAAATCAAGATACTTACATCGTGATTCATTCTGGCTTTATTAGTATCAAGAATAAATTGCCAAATCTCCAAACAGGACAAACTGGTATAACTTCGGTTAAAAGTGGGATAACTTCTTCATCATAACTCCTATGATCTTGATTCAACTTCAGGGTGATTCTACACTGATTTATGAGTAGAAATCAAGGTTCTTACATCGTGATTCATTCTAGTTTGATTAGAATCAAGAAGAAATTGTCAAATCTCCAAACAGGGTAAACTGTAATCACTTCGGCTAAAACTGGAATAACTTCTTCATAATAAGTCCTATGATATTGACTCAACTTCAGGGTGATTCTAGACTGATCTATGCTTCCAAATCAAGCTTCTTAAATCGTGGTTCATTCTTTATTTATTTTTATCAAGAAGAAATTGCCAAATCTACAAATAGGGCAAACTGGAATCACTTCGGTTAAAAGTGGGATAACTTCTTCATAATAACTCCAATGATATTAATTTAACTTCAGGATGATTCTCCACTGATTTATCAGTCCAAATAGAGCTTCTTATTTCTTGATTCATTCTGGTTTGATTAGAACCAAGAAGAAATTCCCAAATCTCCAAACAAGGTAAACTGGAATCACTTCGGTTAAAAGTGGGATAACTTCTTCATCATAACTCCTATGGTATTGACTTAACTTCAGGGTGATTCTAGACTAATTTATGCTTCCAAATCAAGATACTTACATCGTGATTCATTCTAGTTTTATTAGTATCAAGAATAAATTACCAAATCTCCAAACAGGGAAACTGGAATCACTTCAGTTAAAAGTGGGATAACTTCTTCATCATAAGTCTAATGATATTGATTCAACTTTAGGATAATTCTACACTGATTTATGAGTCCAAATAAAAATTCTTGCATCTTGATTCATTCTGGTTTGATTAGAATCAAGAAGAAATTGCCAAATCTCCAAACTGGGTAAATTGGAATCACTTCGGTTAAAAGTGGAATAACATTTTCATCATAACTCCTATGATATTGATTCAACTACAGGATGATTATCCACTGATTTATGAGTCCAAATAAAGATTCTGACATCTTGATTCATTCTGGTTTGATTAGAATCAAGAAGAAATTGCCAAATCTCCAAACATGGTAAATTGGAATCACTTCGGTCAAAAGTGGAATAACATCTTCATCATAACTCCTATGATCTTGATCCAAATTCAGGGTGATTCTAATCTGATTTATGAGTCCAAATCAAGCATCTTACATCTTGATTCATTCTGGATTTATTTGTATCAAGAAGAAATTGCCAAAACTCCAAACAAGGTAAACTGGAATCACTTCGGTTAAAAGTGGGATAACTTCTTCATCATAACTCCTAATATCTTGATTCAACTTCAGGGTGACTCTACACTGATTAATGAGTCCAAATCAAGCTTCTTACATCGTGATTCATTCTGGTTTTATTAGTATCAAGAATAAATTGCCAAATCTCCAAACTGGACAAACTGGAATCACTTCGGTTAAAAGTGGGATAACTTCTTCATCATAAGTCCAATGATATTGATTCAACTTCAGGACGATTCTGCACTGATTTATGATTCCAGATCAAGCTTCTTACATAGTGATTCATTCTGGTTTTATTACTATCAAGAAGAAATTGTCAAATCTCCAAACAAGGTAAATTGGAGTCACTTCGGTTAAAAGTGGGATAACTTCTTCATCATAACTCCAATGATATTGATTCAAATTCAGGGTGATTCTAAACTGATTTATGAGTCCAAATCAATCTTCTTACATCTTGATTCATTCTGGTTTGATTAGAAACAAGAAGAAATTGCCAAATCTCCAAACATGCTAAACTGGAGTCACTTCGGTTAAAAGTGGGATAACTTCTTCATCATAACTCTTATGATCTTGATTCAAATTCATGGTATTCTAAACTTATTTATGAGTACAAATCAAGCTTCTTACATCGTGATTCATTCTGGGTTTATTTGTATCAAGAAGAAATTGCCAAATCTCCAAATAGGGTAAACTGGAATCACTTCGGTTAAAAGTGGGATAACTTCTTCATCATAACTCCTATGATACTGATTCAAATTCAGGGTGATTATCCACTGATTTATGAGTCCAAATCAATATTATTACATCTTGATTCATTATGGTTTGATTAGAATCAAGAAGAAATTGCCAACTCTCCAAACAGGGCAAACTGGAATCACTTCGGTTAAAAGTGGGATAACTTTTTCATCATAACTCCTATGATATTGATTCAAATTCAGGGTGATTATCCACTGATTTATGAGTCCAAATCAAGATTATTACATCTTGATTCATTATTGTTTGATTATAATCAAGAAGAAATTGCCAACTCTCCAAAAAGGGCAAACTGGAATCACTTTAGTTAAAAGTGGGATAACTTCTTCATCATAACTCCTATGATAGTGATTCAACTTCAGGGTGATTCTAAACTGATTTATGAGTCCAAATCCATCTTCTTACATCGTGATTCATTCTGGTTTTATTAGTATCAAGAAGAAATTGCCAAATCTCCAGACAGGACAAACTGGAATCACTTCGGTTAAAAGTGGGATAACTTCTTCATCATAACTCCAATGATATTGATTCAAATTCAGGATGATTCTACACTGATTTATGAGTCCAAATCAAGGTTCCTACATCTTGATTCATTCTGTTTTAATTAGAATCAAGAAGAAATTGCCAAATCTCCAAACAGGGTAAACTGGAGTCACTTCGGTTAAAAGTGGGATAACTTCTTCATCATAACTCCTATGATCTTGATTCAAATTCAGGGTGATTCTAAACTGATTTATGAGTCCAAATCAAGATTCTTAAATATTCATTCATTCTGGTTTGATTAGAATCAAGAAGAAATTGCCAAATCTCCAACATGGTAAATTGGAATCACTTCGGTTAAAAGTGGAATAACATTTTCATCATAACTGCTATGATATTGATTCAACTTCAGGATGATTCTATACTGATTTAGGATTCCAAATAAAGCTTCTTACATCTCGATTCATTTTGTTTTGATTAGAATAAAGAAGAAATTGCCAAAACTCCAAACAGGGTAAACTGGAATCACTTCGGTTAAAAGTGGGATAACTTCTTCATCATAACTCCTAATATCTTGATTCAACTTCAGGGTGACTCTACACTGATTAATGAGTCCAAATCAAGCTTCTTACATCGTGATTCATTCTGGTTTTATTAGTATCAAGAATAAATTGCCAAATCTCCAAACAAGGTAAACTGGAGTCACTTCGGTCAAAAGTGGAATAACATCTTCATCATAACTCCTATGATATTGATTCAACTACAGGATGATTATCCACTGATTTATGAGTCCAAATAAAGATTCTTACATCTTGATTCATTCTGGTTTGATTAGAATCAAGAAGAAATTGCCAAATCTCCAAACAGGGTAAATTGGAATCACTTCGGTCAAAAGTGGAATAACATCTTCATCATAACTCCTATGATCTTGATCCAAATTCAGGGTGAGTCTAAACTGATTTATGAGTCCAAATCAAGCTTCTTACATCGTGATTCATTCTGGGTTTATTTGTATCAAGAAGAAATTGCCAGAACTCCAAAAAGGGTAAACTGAAATCACTTTGGTTAAAAGTGGGATAACTTCTTCATTATAACTCCTAATATCTTGATTCAACTTCAGGGTGACTCTACACTGATTAATGAGTCCTAATCAAGCTTCTTACATCGTGATTCATTCTGGTTTTATTAGTATCAAGAATAAAATGCCAAATCTCCAAACAGGACAAACTGGAATCACTTCGGTTAAAAGTGGGATAACTTCTTCTTCATAAGTCCAATGATATTGATTCAACTTCAGGACGATTCTACACTGATTTATGATTCCAAATCAAGCTTCTTACATCTTTATTCATTCTGGTTTTGATTATAATCAAGAAGAAATTGCCAAATCTCCAAACAAGGTAAATTGGAGTCACTTCGGTTAAAAGTGGGATAACTTCTTTATCATAACTCCTATGATCTTGATTCAATTTTAGGGTGATTCTACACTGATTTATGAGTGCAAACCAAGCTTCTTACATCGTGATTCATTCTGGTTTGTTTAGTATCAAGAAGAAACTGCCAACTCTCCAAACAGGGTAAACTGGAATCACTTCGGTTAAAAGTGGGATAACTTCTTCATCATAACTCCTATGATCTTGATTCAACTTCAGAGTGATTCTACACTGATTTATGAGTCCAAATAAAGCTTCAACATAGTTATTCATTCTGGTTTTATTACTATCAAGAATAAATTGCCAAATCTCCAAACAGGATAAACTGGAATCACTTCGCTGAAAAATGGTATAACTTCTTCATCATAAGTCCAATGATATTGATTCAACTTCAGGATGATTCTGCACTGATTTATGAGTCCAAATCAAGCTTCTTACATCTTGATTCATTCTGGTTTGATTAGAATCAAGAAGAAATTGCCAAATCTCCAAACAAGGTAAATTGGAGTCACTTCGGTTAAAAGTGGGATAACTTCTTCATCATAACTCCTATGATCTTGATTCAACTTCAGGGTGATTCTAAACTTATTTATGAGTCCAAATCAAGCTTCTTACATCGTGGTTCGTTCTAGTTTTATTAGTATCAAGAAGAAATTGCCAACTCTCCAAACAGGACAAACTGGAATCACTTCGGTTAAAAGTGGGATAACTTCTTCATCATAACTCCAATGATATTGATTCAAATTCAGGATGATTCTACACTGATTTATGAGTCCAAATAAAGCTTCTTACATCTTGATTCATTCTTTTTTAATTAGAATCAAGAAGAAATTGGCAAATCTCCAAACAGGGTAAACTGGAGTCACTTCGGTTAAAAGTGGGATAACTTCTTCATCATAACTCCTATGATCTTGATTCAAATTCAGGGTGATTCTAAACTGATTTATGAGTCCAAATCAAGCTTCTTAAATCTTGATTCATTTTGGTTTTATTTGTATCAAGAAGACATTTCCAAATCTCCAAACAGGGTAAACTGGAATCACTTCGGTTAAAAGTGGGATAACTTCTTCATCATAACTCCTATGATCTTGATTCAACTTCAGGGTGATTCTACATTGATTAATGAGTCCAAATCAAGCTTCTTACATCGTTATTCATTCTTGTTTTATTAGTATCAAAAATAAATTGTCAAATTGCCAAACAGGACAAACTGGAATCACTTCGGTTAAAAGTGGGATAACTTCTTCATCATAACTCCTATGATCTTGATTCAACTTCAGGGTGATTCTAAACTGATTTATGAGTCCAAATCAATCTTCTTACATCTTGATTCATTCTTGTTTGATTAGAATCACGAAGAAATTGCCAAATCTCCAAACAGGCTAAACTGGAGTCACGTCGGTTAAAAGTGGGATAACTTCTTCATCATAACTCCGATGATCTTGATTCAAATTCAGGGTATTCTAAACTTATTTATGAGTCCAAATCAAGCTTCTTACATCGTGATTCATTCTGGTTTGATTAGAATCAAGAAGAAATTGTCAAATCTCCAAACAAGGTAAATTGGAGTCACTTCGGTTAAAAGTGGGATAACTTCTTTATCATAACTCCTATGATCTTTATTCAACTTCAGGGTGATTCTAAACTGATTTATGAGTCTAAATAAAGCTTCTTACATCGTGATTCATTCTGGTTTTATTAGTATCAAGAAGAAATTGCCAACTCTCCAAACAGGGCAAACTGGAATCACTTCGGTTAAAACTGGGATAACTTCTTCATCATAACTCCTATGATCTTGATTCAACTGCAGGGTGATTCTACACTGATTTATGATTCCAAATAAAGCATCTTACATCGTGATTCATTCTGGTTTTGTTAGAATCAAGAAGAAATTGCCAAATCTCCAAACAAGGTAAATTGGAGTCACTTCGGTTAAAAGTGGGATAACTTCTTCATCATAACTCCTATGATCTTTATTCAACTTCAGGGTGATTCTAAACTGATTTATGAGTCTAAATAAAGCTTCTTACATCGTGATTCATTCTGGTTTTATTAGTATCAAGAAGAAATTGCCAACTCTTCAAACAGGGCAAACTGGAATCACTTCGGTTAAAACTGGGATAACTTCTTCATCATAACTCCTATGATCTTGATTCATCTGCAGGGTGATTCTACACTGATTTATGATTCCAAATAAAGCTTCTTACATCGTGATTCATTCTGGTTTGATTAGAATCAAGAAGAATTTGCCAAATCTCCAAACATGGTAAACTGGAGTCACTTCGATTAAAAGTGTGATAACTTCTTCATCATAACTCCTATGATCTTGCTTCAACTTCAGGGTGGATCTACACTGATTTATGAGTAAAAATCAAGCCTCTTACATCTTGATTCATCCTGGTTTGATTAGAATCAAGAAGAAATTGCCAAATCTCCAAACAAGGTAAATTGGAGTCACTTCGGTTAAAAGTGGGATAACTTCTTCATCATAACTCCTATGATCTTTATTCAACTTCAAGGTGATTCTAAACTGATTTATGAGTCTAAATCATGCTTCTTACATCGTGATTCATTCTGGTTTTATTAGTATCAAGAAGAAATTGCCAAATCTCCAAACAGGGCAAACTGGAATCACTTCGCTTAAAACTGGGATAACTTCTTCATCATAACTCGTATGATCTTAATTCAACTTCAGGGTGATTCTACACTGATTTATGAAATCAAATAAAGCTTCTTACATCGTGTTTCATTCTGGTTTGATTAGAATCAAGAAGAAATTACCAAATCTCCAAACAGGGTAAACTGGAGTCACTTCGGTTAAAAGTGGGATAACTTCTTCATCATAACTCCTATGATCTTGCTTCAACTTCAGGGTGTTTCTACACTTATTTATGAGTAAATATCAAGCCTCTTACATCGTGATTCATTCTGGTTTGATTAGAATCAAGTAGAAATTGTCAAATCTTCAAACAGGGTAAACTGGAATCACTTCGGTTAAAAGTGGAATAACTTCTTCATCATAAGTCCAATGATATTGATTCAACTTCAGGATGATTCTGCACTGATTTATGAGTCCAAATAAAGCTTCTTACATCTTTATTCATTGTGGTTTGATTAGAATCAAGAAGAAATTGTCAAATCTCCAAACAAGGTAAATTGGAGTCACTTCGGTTAAAAGTGGGATAACTTCTTCATCATAACTCCTATGATCTTTATTCAACTTCTGGGTGATTATAAACTGATTTATGAGTCTAAATCAAGCTTCTTGCATCGTGATTCATTCTGGTTTTATTAGTATCAAGAGGAAATTGCCAACTCTCCATACAGGGCAAACTGAAATCACTTCGGTTAAAAGTGGGATAACTTTTTCATCATAACTCCTATGATCTTTATTCAACTTCAGGGTGATTCTACATTGATTTATGATTCCAAATAAAGCTTCTTACATCGTGATTCATTCTGGTTTGATTAGAATCAAGAAGAAATTGCCAAATCTCCAGAAAGGGTAAACTGGATTCACTTCGGTTAAAAGTGGGATAACTTCTTCATCATAACTCCTATGATATTGATTCAACTTCAGGGTGATTATCCACTGATTTATAAGTCCAAATAAATCTTCTTACATCTTCATTCATTCTGGCTTCATTAGAATCAAGAAGAAATTGCCAAATCTCCAAACAGGGTAAACTGGATTCACTTCGGTTAAAAGTAGGATAACTTCTTCATCATAACTCCTATGATCTTGCTTAAACTTCAGGGTGGTTCTAAACTGATTAATGAGTACAAATCAACCCTCTTACATCGTGATTAATTCTGGTTTGATTAGAATCAAGAAGAAATTTCCAAATCTCCAAACAGGGTAAACTGGAATCACTTCGGTTAAAAGTGGAAAAACTTCTTCATCATAAGTCCAATGATATTGATTCAACTTGAGGATGATTCTGCACTGATTTATGAGTCCAAACAAAGCTTCTTACATCTTGATTCTTTCTGGTTTGTTTAGAATCAAGAAGAAATTGTCAAATCTCCAAACAAGGTAAATTGGAGTCACTTCGGTTAAAAGTGGGATAACTTCTTCATCATAACTCCTATGATCTTTATTCAACTTCAGGGTGATTCTAAACTTATTTATGAGTCTAAATCAAGCTTCTTACATCTTGATTCATTCTGGTTTGATTAGAATCAAGAAGAAATTACCAAATCTCTAAACAGGGTAAACTGGAGTCACTTCGGTTAAAAGTGGGATAACTTCTTCATCATAACTCCTATGATCTTGATTCAACTTCAGGGTGATTCTAAACTTATTTATGAGTTCAAATCAAGCTTCTTACATCGTGATTCGTTCTGGTTTTATTAGTATCAAGAAGAAATTGCCAACTCTCCAAACAGGGCAAACTGGAATCACTTCGGTTAAAAGTGGGATAACTTCTTCATCATAACTCCTATGATATTGATTCAACTTCAGGGTGATTATCCACCGATTTATGAGTCCAAATAAAGCTTTTTACATCTTGATTCATTCTGGCTTGATTAGAATCAAGAAGAAATTACCAAATCTCCAAACAGGGTAAACTGGAGTCACTTCGGTTAAAAGTGGGATAACTTCCTCATCATAACTCCTAAGATCTTGATTCAACTTCAGGGTGATTCTACATTGATTTATGATTCCAAATAAAGCTTCTTATATCGTGATTCATTCTGGTTTTATTAGAATCAAGAAGAAATTGCCAAATCTCTAAAAAGGGTAAACTGGATTCACTTCGGTTAAAAGTGGGATAACTTCTTCATCATAACTCCTATGATATTGATTCAACTTAAGGGTGATTATCCACTGATTTATGAGTCCAAATAAAGCTTCTTACATCTTGATTCATTCTGGTTTGATTAGAATCAAGAAGAAATTGCCAAATCTCCAAACAGGGTAAACTGGAGTCACTTCGGTTAAAGTTAGGATAACTTTTTCATCATAACTCCTATGATCTTGCTTCAACTTCAGGGTGGTTCTAAACTGATTAATGAGTACAAATCAAGCCTCTTACATCGTGATTAATTCTGGTTTGATTAGAATCAAGAAGAAATTGTCAAATCTCCAAACAGGGTAAACTGGAATCACTTCGGTTAAAAGTGGAATAACTTCTTCATCATAAGTCCAATGATATTGATTCAACTTCAGGATGATTCTGCGCTGATTTATGAGTCCAAATAATGCTTCTTACATCTTGATTCATTCTGGTTTGATTAGAATCAAGAAGAAATTGCAAAATCTCCAAACAAGGTAAATTGGACTCACTTCGGTTAAAGGTGGGATAACTTCTTCATCATAACTCCTATGATCTTTATTCAACTTCAGGGTGATTCTAAACTGATTTATGAGTCTAAATCAATCTTCTTACATCGTGATTTATTCTGGTTTTATTAGTATCAAGAAGAAATTACCAACTCTCCAAACATGGCCAACTGGAATCACTTCGGGTAAAACTGGGATAACTTCTTCATCATAACTCCTATGATCTTGATTCAACTTCAGGGTGATTCTACACTGATTTATGATTCCAAATAAAGCTTCTAACATCGTGATTCATTCTGGTTTTATTAGAATGAAGAAGAAATTGCCAAATCTCCAAAAAGGGTAAACTGGATTCACTTCGGTTAAAAGTGGGATAACTTCTTCATCATAACTCCTATGATATTGATTCAACTACAGGGTGATTATCCACTGATTTATGAGTCCAAATAAAGCTTCTTACATCTTGATTCATTCTGGATTGATTAGAATCAATAAGAAATTGCCAAATCTCCAAATAGGGTAAACTGGAGTCACTTCGGTTAAAAGTGGGATAACTTCTTCATCATAACTCCTATGATCTTGCTTCAACTTCAGGGTGGTTCTACACTGATTTATGAGTACAAATCAAGCCTCTTACATCGTGATTCATTCTGGTTTGATTAGAATCAAGAAGAAATTGTCAAATCTCCAAACATGGTAAACTGGAATCACTTCGGTTAAAAGTGGAATAACTTCTTCATCATAAGTCCAATGATATTGATTCAACTTCAGGATGATTCTGCACTGATTTATGAGTCCAGATCAAGCTTTTTACATCTAGATTCATTCTGTTTTGATTAGAATCAAGAAGAAATTGCCAAATCTCCAAACAAGGTAAATTGGAGTCACTTCGGTTAAAAGTGGGATAACTTCTTCATCATAACTCCTATGATCTTGCTTCAACTTCAGGTTGATTATCCACTGATTTATAAGTCCAAATAAAGCTTCTTACATCTTGATTCATTCTGGTTTGATTAGAATCAAGAAGAAATTGCCAAATCTCCAAACAGGGTAAACTGGATTCACTTTGGTTAAAAGTAGGATAACTTCTTCATCATAACTCCTATGATCTTGCTTCAAATTCAGGGTGGTTCTAAACTGATTTATGAGTACAAATTAAGCCTCTTACATTGTGATTAATTCTGGTTTGATTAGAATCAAGAAGAAATTGCCAAATCTCCAAATAGGGTAAACTGGAATCACTTCGGTTAAAAGTGGAAAAACTTCTTCATCATAAGTCCAATGATATTGATTCAACTTCAGGATGATTCTGCGCTGATTTATGAGTCCAAATAAAGCTTCTTACATCTTGATTCATTCTGGTTTGATTAGAATCAAGAAGAAATTGTCAAATCTCCTAACAAGGTAAATTAGAGTCACTTCGGTTAAAAGTGGGATAACTTCTTCATCATAACTCCTATGATCATTATTCAACTTCAGGGTGATTCTAAACTGATTTATGAGTCTAAATCAAGCTTCTTACATCGTGATTCAATCTGGTTTTATTAGTATCAATAAGAAATTGCCAACTCTCCAAACAGGGCAAACTGGAATCACTTCGGTTAAAACTGGGATAACTTCTTCATCATAACTCCTATGATCTTGATTCAACTTCAGGGTGATTCTACACTGATTAATGATTCCAAATAAAGCTTCTTACATCGTGATTCATTCTGGTTTTATTAGAATCAAGAAGAAATTGCCAAATCTCCAAAAAGGGTAAATTGGATTCACTTCGGTTAAAAGTGGGATAACTTCTTCATCATAACTCCTATGATATTAATTCAACTTCAGGGTGATTATCCACTGATTTATGAGTCCAAATAAAGCTTCTTACATCTTGATTCATTCTGGCTTGATTAGAATCAAGAAGAAATTGCCAAATCTCCAAACAGGGTAAACTGGAGTCACTTCGGTTAAAATTGGGATAACTTCTTCATCATAACTCCTATGATCTTGCTTCAACTTCAGGGTGGTTCTACACTGATTTATGAGTACAAATCAAGCCTCTTACATCGTGATTCATTCTGGTTTGATTAGAATCAAGAAGAAATTGCCAAATCTCCAAACATGGTAAACTGGAATCACTTCGGTTAAAAGTGGAATAACTTCTTCATCATAAGTCCAATGATATTGATTCAACTTCAGGATGATTCTGCACTGATTTATGAGTCCAAATCAAGCTTCTTACATCTTGATTCATTCTGGTTTGATTAGAATCAAGAAAAAATTGCCAAATCTCCAAAAAAGGTAAATTGGAGTCACTTCGGTTAAAAGTGGGATAACTTCTTCATCATAACTCCTATGATCTTTATTCAACTTCAGGGTGATTCTAAACTTATTTATGAGTCTAAATCAAGCTTCTTACATCGTGATTCAATCTGGTTTTATTAGTATCAATAAGAAATTGCCAACTCTCCAAACAGGGCAAACTGGAATCACTTCGGTTAAAACTGGGATAACTTCTTCATCATAACTCCTATGATCTTGATTCAACTTCAGGGTGATTCTACACTGATTTATGATTCCAAATAAAGCTTCTTACATCGTGATTCATTCTGGTTTTATTAGAATCAAGAAGAAATTGCCAAATCTCCAAAAAGGGTAAATTGGATTCACTTCGGTTAAAAGTGGGATAACTTCTTCATCATAACTCCTATGATATTGATTCAACTTCAGGGTGATTATCCACTGATTTATGAGTCCAAATAAAGCTTATTACATCTTGATTCATTCTGGCTTGATTAGAATCAAGAAGAAATTGCCAAATCTCCAAACAGGGTAAACTGGAGTCACTTCGGTTAAAAGTGGGATAACTTCTTCATCATAACTCCTATGATCTTGCTTCAACTTCAGGGTGGTTCTACACTGATTTATGAGTACAAATCAATCCTCTTACATCGTGATTCATTCTGGTTTGATTAGAATCAAGAAGAAATTGCCAAATCTCCAAACAGGGTAAACTGGAATCACTTCGGTTAAAAGTGGAATAACTTCTTCATCATAAGTCCAATGATATTGATTCAACTTCAGGATGATTCTGCACTGATTTATGAGTCCAAATAAAGCTTCTTACATCTTGATTCATTCTGGTTTGATTAGAATCAAGAAGAAATTGTCAAATCTCCAAACAAGGTAAATTGGAGTCACTTCGATTAAAACTGGGATAACTTCTTCATCATAACTCCTATGATCTTTATTCAACTTCAGGGTGATTCTAAACTGATTTATGAGTCTAAATCAAGCTTCTTACATCGTGATTCTTTCTGGTTTTATTAGATCAAGAAGAAATTGTCAACTCTCCAAACAGGGCAAACTGGAATCACTTCGGTTAAAACTGGGATAACTTCTTCATCATAACTCCTATGATCTTGATTCAACTTCAGGATGATTCTACACTGATTTATGATTCCAAATAAAGCTTCTTACATCGTGATTCATTCTGGTTTTATTAGAATCAAGAAGAAATTGCCAAATCTCCAAAAAGGGTAAACTGGATTCACTTCGGTTAAAAGTGGGATAACTTCTTCATCATAACTCCTATGATATTGATTCAACTTCAGGGTGATTATCCACTGATTTATGAGTCCAAATAAATCTTCTTACATCTTGATTCATTCTGGTTTGATTAGAATCAAGAAGAAATTGCCAAATCTCCAAACAGGGTAAACTGGAGTCACTTCGGTTAAAAGTAGGATAACTTCTTCATCATAACTCCTATGATCTTGCTTCAACTTCAGGGTGGTTCTAAACTGATTTATGAGTACAAATCAAGCCTCTTACATCGTGATTAATTCTGGTTTGATTAGAATCAAGAAGAAATTGCCAAATCTCCAAATAGGGTAAACTGGAATCACTTCGGTTAAAAGTGGAATAACTTCTTCATCATAAGTCCAATGATATTGATTCAACTTCAGGATGATTCTGCGCTGATTTATGAGTCCAAATAAAGCTTCTTACATCTTGATTCATTTCTGGTTGATTTAGAATCATGAAGAAATTGGCCAAATCTCCAACAGGTAATTGGACTCACATGCGGTTAAAAGGGGAAACTTCTTCATCATAACTCACTATGATCTTTATATCAACTTCAGGGTGATTATAAGCTGATTTATGAGTCTAAATCAGCTTCTATACATCAGTGATTATTTCTGGTTTTATTAAGTATCAAGAAGAAATTACCAACTCTCCAACAGGGCCAACTGGAATCACTTCGTGGTTAAAACTGGGAATATTTTCATCATAACTCGCTATAGACTCTTGAATTCAAACTTCAGGTTGATTCTATGCTGATTATGATTCCAAAATAAAGCTTCTAACATCGTGATTCATCTGGTTTTTATTAGATCAAGAAGAAATTTAGCCAAATCCCCAAAAAGGGTAAACTGGATCACTTCGGTAAAAAGTGGATAAACTTCTTCATCATAACTCCTATGATATTGATTCAACTTCAGGGTGATTATCCACTGATTTATGAGTCCAAATAAAGCTTCTTACATCTTGATTCATTCTGGCTTGATTAGAATCAAGAAGAAATTGCCAAATCTCCAAACAGGGTAAACTGGAGTCACTTCGGTTAAAAGTGGGATAACTTCTTCATCATAACTCCTATGATCTTGCTTCAACTTCAGGGTGGTTCTACACTGATTTATGAGTACAAATCAAGCCTCTTACATCGTGATTCATTCTGGTTTGATTAGAATCAAGAAGAAATTGTCAAATCTCCAAACAGGGTAAACTGGAATCACTTCGGTTAAAAGTGGAATAACTTCTTCATCATAAGTCCAATGATATTGATTCAACTTCAGGATGATTCTCACTGATTTATGAGTCCAAATCAAGCTTCTTACATCTTGATTCATTCTGGTTTGATTAGAATCAAGAAGAAATTGCCAAATCTCCAAACAAGGTAAATTGGAGTCACTTCGGTTAAAAGTGGGATAACTTCTTCATCATAACTCCTATGATCTTGATTCAACTTCAGGGTGATTCTACACTGATTTATGAGTCCAAATAAAGCTTCTTACATCTTGATTCATTCTGGTTTGATTAGAATCAAAAAGAAATTGCCAAATCTCCAAACAGGGCTAAACTGGATTCACTTCGGTTAAAAGTGAGGATAACTTCTTCATCATAACTCCTATGATCTTGCTTCAACTTCAGGGTGGTTCTAAACTGATTTATGAGTACAAATCAAGCCTCTTACATCGTGATTCATTCTGGTTTTGATTAGAATCAAGAAGAAATTGCCAAATCTCCCAAACAGGGTAAACTGGAATCACTTCGGTTAAAAGTGGAATAACTTCTTCATCATAAGTCCAATGATATTGATTCAACTTCAGGATGATTATGCGCTAATTTATGAGTCCAAATAAAGATTCTTACATCTTGATTCATTCTGGTTTGATTAGAATC
>CAJHQQ010003915.1:0-35987 GCA_905132885.1 Moricandia moricandioides | reverse complement strand
ACAGATGTTCTTTTTGAGCCCAATTATGCTTTACTTTTTTGGCCCAAAACAACATACATTTTATTTTAAAATGACAAGTAGTTCGTCTAACAAATAAAAAATGTCACGCAGTTTATTCCTTGTCAGATATTTAAAGGATAACGAGTCTTGGGGGAAAAGTTTTCGTAACTTAAATTTCCCGAAATCTTTGCCAAATCCCCACTAACGACCACACGTAGCAACAGTTACGGGAAGTCACTTCTCATCTCCTCTTTAAATATAAGTCTCTCTTCTTCTTCATTTAGTTAGTTTTTTCATAATGAAAAGTAGCAATCTCCCAGCGTAAGTTTTTAGAGAGATTTCGAAGATTATTAGTTCGTAGGGAAGTTCGCAGGTGAAGCGTGAATCGTCTATCATGGTTGTATCCTGGGCTCTATTTCGTACAAGTCATCTCACTACGGAGCGAATATTAAGAGTTAAGGAAATCTCTCGTCTCGACTCCATGGCCTAATTCTAAACGTTTTCATATCGTTTTTATCTCGTCTTTTGAGTCGAATATTTCCTTAACATCGCTTTATTTATATCGTTTGTATCGATTCAGTTTTCTGGCTTCTACACAAAGTAGGGTGACAGTTATACTTAGACATTTTGTGAGTCCAAACTTTTCAAAACCTCTTACCCATGCTTTGTCTGCTTGAGGACAAGGAAAAGTTTAAGTCTGGTGGAGTTGATATACCATGGATTTTACCTACTTTACCTATAATATATAAAGTATTTTAGAGTCTTTTATATGCATTTGGTACTGTTTTAGAGTATTTACAGGTCGACCTATTCATTGCAAGCAATTGGAGCTTTTGGGCTATTTTGGAGCATTTAGGATGCTCAGCAGAAACTCAGAGTCGAATACAGATTTATGAAGGGACCATCGATCGACGTCACACACTGTGCGTCGATCGACAGCCAAGTCGACAGCATGATTGTTGAAGGCTTGAGAAATTACAAGTTTTACCAAGAAGTTTAATTATTTGCAAAGATAAGTCCCTGGCAAAAACATAGAATATTTATTAGGGTTTTGTATCTTAGTTTTAACCTAAGCCTAGTAGATCTAGGAAATAGTTGTATTCTAAGTTACACAAGAGTTTGATAATTAAGATTTGTGAAATGAGTGTGTTTATTGTTCTAGCAGGGTATAAATATCCTAAACAATTAACTATCAAATTAACTCTTAATCTTAACACACAAAATAATACTCTTGCCAAGAGAGATCATGTGTAGTACTTAGGGAAATAATCCACAAAGAATAATGGCACACAATAGATTTCTTTATTTCTAAAGGTTAAGCTAGGTGATTATATATATTGGTAATAAGTAATCAGTATAAGGAAATATTCATTATTGGAAGGTGTAGATGCAATATGGAAATATGCTAATAATGTAATTATTGAATTGTGCTAATAATGTAAATATGGAAATATGATACTAAACTAACTAGATGTAAATGTAAATATGCTAGATCCAGGGTTTCGATGCTTGTCGTCTTTCTCTGCGGATCGTAAGTTCGAGTTTATGTGGGTCTGAGAATAGTAATTATTGTCCTTTATTGCTTCTGGTATTCTTTTGCATGCACCTGAAAGACAAAGGAAAAGAAAAATCAGCAATTTGCGAGTAAAACAAACCTAGACTAAACCCTAGAAATTAAATCTAATGGCGATAGATGTTCCCCGGCAACGGTGCCAAATTTGACATGGGTGTGTTTATTGTTCTAGCAGGGTATAAATATTCTAAAAAATTGACTATCAAATTAACCTTTAATCTTAACACACAAAACAATACTCTTGCCAAGAGAGATCAGGTGCAGTACTTAGGGATCATATCCACAAAGCACAATGACACACAATAGATTTCTTATTTCTAAAGGTTATGCTAGGTGATTATATATATTGGTAACAAGTAATCAGTATAAGGAAATAATTCTTATTGGAAGGTGTAGATGCAATATGAAAATATGCTAATAATGTAATTATGGAATTATGTTAATAATGTAAATATGGAAATATGCTACTAAACTAACTAGATGTAAATGTAAATATGTTAGATCTAGGGTTTCAAGCTTAATGAATTATAGGGAATGAGAAGAAGGACTATGTAAATATTCTAGAAGTCAAATATTAACTATTCTCACCCTTTTAACTCCAACTCTCACATGCGAGCAAAAGGAAAGACCATCGATCCACGGCTAAGGTCACATGTCGATCGACGGTGAAATCAGAGGGATGTGTGAACGAGATTTGATATGTTCACCAAGCTAATTAGACCAGCTCTCGTATGCGCCTAACAACCTAGTTCAATGGAGTCAATTATGGCACAAAACCTACTCTCGTAGTCGTCCATGTCCTACTTTTTGAGATCCTAGTTAGCTACTCTAGAATGCAAGCATTAAACACAACTCAATTGATGTATATTAACTTAACCTAGCAATCCTACTTTTGGGCTAATCCATGATTTCTATCATTCAACCCTAAATCTAGTTGATAATTACTCAGACATAATCAAAGTAAGAATAATAATTTGAATATAATGCATAGATAAAATATTGGGGTTCCAATACAAATCTCCCTAAGGAGTTATGAATCTTCTCCCCTAATAGATACTAAAAACTCTAGAACCTCGCACCGTACGTCTCTCTCTTTCTGGTGTCATACATAAAGTATAAATATAAAACCCTAAAATCTAGGTCTATCCTCGTCTAGGTGTAAACTTGTAATCTTGTGTATTGTCTCTAACTTGGGCTTAAAATCGGTTGTCTGCGAATTGGTCATCGATCGATGGCAAGTATTCAGCATAGATGGATCTTTGTCATGTAACATCGGTTGATGCTAAGATAGTGTCGTCGATCGACAGCAGTCTTTTACTTCGACTCTTTCAATGATCAGCTACAGATTATTCCTCTAAATGCTCCAAAATCTCCAAGTATCTTCATGTATCTCCAAAACATACCTGGACCTGTAAAGACCATAATACATAGCCTAGATACACATAATATACTCTAAATATAGCCTATAACATGGCGTAAAACTGGTAATAAATAGGCTATATCAACTTGGAACACATTGCTGCATCTATTGGAGAGGAAGATGTGATCATCATTGCAGAGAAGATCTTGAATTTCTTATCTTTTTACTCAGTTTATGATATGCAATTTATTTAGAATTTATTCATGTTTCTTATTACTATGTGATATTGACTATTTATTACCAGTTTTAGGCCATGTTATGGAGTCCATTTAGGGTATATTATGTGTGTCTAGGCTATGTTTGAAGGTATTCACAGGTCCAGATACGTTTTGGAGATATATGAAGATACTTGGAGCTTTAGGAGCATTTAGAGGAGAATAATCCGTAGCTGATCTTTGAGAGAGTCGAAGGGCAAGACTACCGTCGATCGACGGTACTATCCTGACGTCGACCGATGTTACATGACCAAGATCGATTGATGCTGACCACTGGCCATCGATCGATGATCAATTTGCAGATAGCCGATCTCAAACCCAAGAGACAAGACACAAGATTACAAGTCTACCCCTGGACGAGTTTTGACATAGTTTTAGGGTTTTTATATTAATACTTTATGTATAAGAAGAAGAAAGGAGGGAGGTACGCATACGTGCGGAGACGTACGGTGCTAGGTTCTTAAGTATTCTATTTAGGGAGAAGATTCATAACTCCTTAGGGTTTTTATATTTATACTTTATGTATGAGATGAAAGAGAAGGGGGAATACAATACAATTCAATATAGTGGACAATATCCTTAGGGAGATTTATATTGGAACCCAGTGTTTTATCTATGCATTATATTCAGATTTTTATTCTTACTTTGATTATGTCTGAGTAGTTAACAACTAGAATTAGGGATTATTAATGGTATTGATGGATTAGCCAACAATAGAATTGTTAGGGTGATTATTAGATCTATCAATAGAATTGTGTTTATTGCTTGTGTTCTAGAGTAGCTAACTAGAAACTGATCATAGGATAGTTAGGCACATGCGAGAGCATGGTCTACTACCGAAATTAATCCTGTTGAGCTAGGTTGCTAGAAACAAACGAGAGTTTATTTAGTTAATCTAGTGAACTTGGTCATAAAGCTTGACTCAAGAAACCATCGATCGACGCAGAATCATTGCCGTTGATCGACGGTCATTTTGTGTCAACAAGCGAGAGCTGAGACATTGGACTTAGTCAATAGATTAGACTCGCAGCAAGACCTGGACGTCTTTTACATTAGATATCGAGTTCTATGATTAATACCCTTAGCTTTTATCCTCTATAATCCACTTGCCTGAAATCCTAGATCTAGCATATTTACATTTACATCTAGTTAGTTTATTAGCATATTTTCATATTGTATCCACATTCTCTAATAAGGAACACTTCCTTACACTGATTACTTGTTACCAATATATATATAATCACATAGCTTAACTTTAGGAATAAGAAATCTATTTTGTGTCATTGTTCTCTGTGGATTCGATCCCTAAGTACTACATCTGATCTCTCTTGGCAAGAGTATTGTTTTGTGTGTTAGGATTAAGTGTTAATTTGATAGTTGATTGTTTATGATATTTATACCCTTGTAGAACAGTAAACAACACGCATGTCAAATTTGGCGCCGTTTATGGGGAACATTGATCACCATTAGATTTAATTTCTAGAGATTAGTCTAGGTTTGTTTTTCTTTCAAGTTACTAATTTTTATTTTTCTTTGTTTTTCAGGTGCATGCAAAAGAGTACCAAGAGCAATAAAGGACAAGAATTACTATTCCCAGACCCGAAAAAACTCGAATGAGCAATCCGTAAAGAAAGACGACAAGCATCGATCGACGGCATACATTCAGTGTCGACCGACACTTCTTTAAGGATAGCATCGACCAGCATCAGAACTCTAGCATCCACCGACATTGATCACTTAGCATTGATTGACAACATCTCATCCGCATTGATCGATGACAGCAAACAAGTTCAGATGGTTGCGCCTATAATTATGGTTCAGAATGAGAATTGAGACTTGCATGACCTCAACAGTCATATTCGTAATGCAGCAGGTCAAAAGATAGACAATCAGGGGGCTGTAATCCCTGATACCGAAGTAGAGGCAGACGCTGCAATAGCTCAACCCGAAGCTAACGCCCAAGCTGCTCAACGAACGCTGGCTGACTACAACCGTCCAGACCAGTTCTACGCCAACAGATCTGCCATTCGTCCTCCAGCTTTTCAGAGAAACGATTTTAAGATCAAGCCTGCTTTCTTCGGACTTGTAGCGCAGACACCTTACCATGGGTTGCGACATGATCACCCTCTGGATCGCGCTGGAGCGATTTAAGGATCTAGTGACTGCTATTAAAGCCAATGGAGTTCCTGAGGACTATCTTTTCTGTAAGCTCTTCAAGTAATAACTTGCTGGAGAAGCTTCATAGTGGCTTAAGCAACTACCACCAGGATCCCTGACATCCTGGAATGACATCAAAAATGCTTTCTTGCGTAATTTCTTTTGTGACGGAAGAGTAGAGAATTTGAGGAGCAAAATTGCTACTTTCTCACAGAACCTTCAGAGTCTTTCAGAACCTCGTGGTTCAGATTTAAGTCCTACCAGAGAGACTGTCCACATCATGGGTTCAACACAGCTCCTTAATACTTTCTTCAGAGGTATTGGATTATAATATCAGATGGCTCTAGACACAGCTAGTGAGGGAAATTTCAGCACCATAAGCCCTGAAGAGGCTACAAGATTGATAGAAAACCTGGCATCCAGCAGTAGCACCAAGAACACCGATTTCAAAAGAAAGAGATCAACTCCAGCTGTGAGCAAGGAGCAGATTGAAGAGGTTAAAGCAAAACTGGATAGTGTTCAGAAATTCTTCAAGAAGCAAGTTACTTTTGCAGACATGGAAGAAATTGAGTCTGGAGATGATGAGTTTGATGAAGAAGATGTAAACTACATTGATGGGAATGGTTTCCAGAGACAAGGGAATTCAAACTTCAACAGGAACTCCTATGGTACTGGTCAAAGGAGTAACTTTTACCGAATTCGCAGCGAAAGCCTTTCAACAACAGTAGGACTTATGGATCTACCAACTACCTGAATCCCCCGTCCAGAAAGTCAGGAAAGCAAGATTGAAGCGATGGTTGACAAAGTTTTAGAGGGACAACAGAAGATGATTGTGGATTCAATGGGAAGATAGATGGTCTGTACCTCAACCTCAATACCAAGTTCGAAAACCTTAGCACTCATTTGAAGAAATTGGAGAATCAAGTGATGCAAACAAGTGAGACCACTAAGAAGCATGAGATCTTGATCAAGGAGAAAATCGATGCTGGGCAAAGACACCACGTAAATGCTTTGATTGATGATGATTTCTGGCAGGAAGTCAAGAGAGAAAAGCCCCAAGATAGCAATTTTTGTGTGGAAAATTCAGTTTCACTCGGCAATGCTAATACGCATCGGGCGACACCAACCGGTGAGAATGATCGACGGTGAAACCCACAGACTCAGTGGCTTTGTGTGAATAGACTAATATAGATCGACACTGTCTCCGTAACATCGATCGACAGAGGGACAGAAGAGTCGATCGACAGTACACACACGGCATCGATCGACAGGAGAGAAATCCAGTACGGCTACCAAACCTAAATGCGAGCTTGTTTGTACGTCCAACCATGAAAATTTCAGATCAAAATACAAACACATCTGAAGCTATGGATACTGATAAAGAAGATGAGGGACATTCAAAGAGGAGACAAAATATCCCCAAACATCAACGCAGAGAAGCCAATGAAAAGGAGATAGACAACTTTGCTAAAAGAGTTTTTAAAATTCTTCTAGATACCTCTTTTGATGAGGCCTATTATACTCACGGATTGTGGATGTTTTTCAGGGAAACAAGGGAGACAGATGATGATATAGAAATAATGTTCAATCACCTCCTGGAAAATTTGTGGTTCCATGCTTCATCAAAGGAAACAAATACCCCAACGCCCTTTGTGACACTGGATCTTCAGTAAGCATTATGCCAAATTCAATGGCAGAGGAGGTGAACCTAAAAGTGGAACCTTCCAACGATTCCTTTACATTCGTAGACTGCTCAAGAGTGAATTCAGGAGGGATGGTCAAAGATGTTCTAGTGCAGATCAATAATATATTGGTCCCAACAAACTTTCATGTGATGGACATCATGATAGATTAGAACTCTTCTCTACTACTTGGGAGAGCATTCATGGCTACTGTGGGCGCCATATGAGATATGAAGTTAAACAGGTTGTATCTATCTCTAATTGGTCAAAATATTTTTTATGAACTTGTCAAAAATAAGAACAAGGCTACCTTGATTGAATTGTGCAATGATGCAGAACTTATGGCCCCATGTTTCTGTAATTATGAGCTTGTTGAGGAATCAGAAGAAGGTTGATCGACACTCAACCCAACCCATCGATCGACAGCCATACCATTCAACAATATATCGATACCCACCCTATCACATCGATCGACACTCAAACTTCCGAACTAGCCCACACCCACCATGGAGATTTCACTACAACACAGTCTATCTCGAGTACGACGAAGATTACAGAGAGGAAAAAACAATTCAATACCGACGTATCGCTTTGGAAGGAGCTGGAATTTTCCATGTTTCCCCTCGACCTGGGAATTTGACATCGATTGACGGACACCATACACCGTCAATCGGTACTGATAATGAAGCAGAAACCAAACGAGATTCATCTGTAGAAAGGGAATATGTTTATTTACAACCAGATGAGTTTGGTATTATGCGAGATCCAGATGGTTATGCCAAAGCTATGGATAGACTAATTCTACATGTCACGAAATACGATGTGCCAGATATACTTGCAATGGCTAATGGAGCTGTAAACCTTTTCATCCACTGGTCTGATCACCGAGCATCGATCGACGTTCCACAGACGACATCTATCGATGCTAAGCCGGCGTACCAAGGTTAGTGTAGAGATTACAAACAGCACAATGCAGCTTACATAGAGTAAGAAGCTGGCTGGGTAATGAACGCGAGAGTAGGCAATCCAGTATCAATCCTCAACATATCTTGCCCATCCAAAGACCTCAAACGAAGACCAGAACAATTAATTAAAGAAGAAGATACAAAAGATGGTTATCTCAGACCAGACGAGTTTGGAATTTTCAGAGATACAGAGGGATGTGCACGAGATATTTACGGGAGTCTCAACCTACCTAAGGAAGATGTAGCAGATGCCCTTGTTATGGCTAATGGATCAAAAAATTATTTGGACAACAGCAACAACCATCGATCGACGCGCAGCTACCACCATCGATCGACATCAAGGAGCAGAAGCACGAGCCTAACCAGTACCAAACATCGATCGACAACAAGAAGCATGCATCGATCGATACCACCATTCCAGGGGTCCTTGAGTTCTGTACATCTAACCCCTTCACTTCAGAAACTCCGGGACCGGTCAGTTGGATAAATTCCCTACTGATAGACGGTCAGGTAGAGCATGGATAGAGAGCTTTTGTTGCTGATGGCAGAAGGATTTTCTTTTGGGAAAAGCAAGATGAGAATGGCATACACAAGGATGAGAATGGCAATGCACGCGCTATTGACGGACGAATTGTGAATGTCCAAGAGGAAGATATCAAAGCAGTTCTAGAGAGAGATACTATGTTTAAGTACAACTACATATGTTTACCTGAAGATGCAGTAAAGATCGCTATGTCCAGGAAGAAGGAAGAAACAGATAGCAGAGCAGAGATTGATGATCTTGTGAATGGGATCTACAACGTTCAAGAGATGTCATTAGAAGATTCTTACAGGAGGCTTGATGATGTCTACTATCCAATAGAAAACTGCCTCACCGGTCTGACTACACGCATGGATAAGATGCAGCGAAATTTAGATTTGGGCTAATCAATGATTGCCATCATTCAACCCTAAGTATAGTTGATAACTACTCAGACATAATTAAAGTAAGAACAATAGTCTGAATATAATGCATAGATAAAATATTTGGATTCCAATACAAATCTCCCTAAAGAGTTCTGAGTCTTGTTCCTTAGAAACCTTAAAATTGTAATAGAAAACAAAAATCTCTTCTCTCAAATCTCTCCAACTCTCCAAACTCTTCTTTGTGTAATACATAAAGCATAAATAAAAAACCCTAAAATCTAGGTCAAAACTAGTCCAGGGTATCTTCGTCATTTGTCTCTAACTTGGCCTTTAGATCGACTGTCTGTGAATTAGTTATCGATCGATGGCAAGTGTGCAACATCGATCGATCTTCGTCTTATACCATCGTTCGATGACAAGGTTGTGTCGTCGATCGACGACTGTCTTGTACTTCGATTATCTCAATGATCAGCTATTGATTCTTCTCTTCTAAATGTTCCAAAAGCTCCAAGTATCTCCATATATCTCGAAAATGTGCATGTACCTGAAAGGACCTTAAAATACAGCCTAGACACACATAATAGACCCTAAATAGAATCTATAACTGGTAATAAATAGGCTATATTAAAGGGATTCTAAAATCTTAGAAAAGGAGATTCGATGAAGCATGCATTTAGAACTAGAGTTTATACATTAATATCTTGTACTCTTGTTCTTAAGATCAATAAAATACTACTTTTAATCTCCTTGATTATCTTTCTTCATGTTTTCGTTATGTCATAAAAAACCTTACTTTATTCTACTATAACCGTTTTGCGCTAAAAAAAGAGAGATAACCATGACTATTTCATAAGGACTGGAAGTGAACATGATCAATCCATGGCCATCATGGCTGATACCAATTTGCGAGTTTAATTTTAAGCCCTACATAAGCAAGCCGCCAAGATGAATTCTGCCAGTGGAACCAACACCAGCCTCGCTTGTAATCCATTGTGGGAATCAAAAATTTTTTGATGACCGATTTGTTTTTGAGGTCCAGATTCTCTGCGATTGCAAATGACAAGTGACCATATATATGCGGAAAATAAAGAAAGAAAACAAAACGAGTAGATCTTCATTACGAACTTGCATATGAGCGTCTCAGAGACAAAAATGTATTGAATGTTTGTCTGGAAACGAGATTTCAACAAAAATCAGATAACATAGGCAATGAAATCTAACTAAGTTTGCTAACAAAACCACTTATGTCGAGAAGACTTATGCAGCTCGTTTGGCAAAAAAAAACATAAAAACTATGAAATTTTTGTATTGATTTTAGATTGAACCTTATGAAAGGCTGCGTCGTACCTCTTTTAAGGATCAAGCCGAACGTAGTCCAGTTACAGAGTTTGAACAAGAGGTCGAACTGCCTTTGCAAGTTCGTCTAGCAATCAAGTGCAAGACATAGAAAACTAAGCATGTCGAGAATAATGCCTAAGGTTCCTAAGTTCAGAGTTCTAAGAGTCTAAAAATTGTCCTCATTTTCCTCTGCCTTGGATGTGCGCATATATGCCTCCATAGTCAGCCATCTTTCCTTATCTCTTCGAGATTCTAGTTTATCATTTTGAGGAGATTTTTCCTTATCTTCTCAAAGTTCATGTTTATTTTGGAAACTTCACATTCATCTTCTTTCCCCTTTATTTTTATCCAATCAAATAAACCGTCATTGTATTTTGGAAATATTCTTTTTTTTTTTAAATCATAAGTGAGTTTTTGTCGCATTTTAGGCCTCTAGGGCCGTTTTACGACTTAAACATTTTTACGATTACCTTCGAAGAAATCGCCGATCCTATGGGATGATGGAAATCAATCATTTAATAGAGAAGATACTGGTATCAAGTTAACCCTCATCGTCTCTAACAATTGATACGAACTTTTACTAGAAAATAATTCTTTATTGTTTTTATCGTAAAATCTAAACAGAAACTCCAATTGAGATGAAATGAAAGACATTTCGTTCTATATCCAAAGAAGAAAAACGCGAGAGCCTCACTGAGCCTCAGTGGAATTGTGTGTCAACGTGTGTGGGGAGGAAACAACTCTGTGGCGAGGAGACATGTTGTGTGGCGATGAGAGCTCATATGTGGCGATGAGAACTCATGTTTGGGGATGAGAGCTCATGTGTGGTGATGACATCTCATGTGGGGCAACGAGGAGCTCTCTGTAGCGATGAGGGCTGTGTGGGGGAGATGAGACGCCTAGTGTGGCGTTGAAAGATCATGTGTGGGGCGATGAGGATCTGTGGCGATGAGATCTGTGTGGGGTGATGAGAAGCTCTCTGTGGCGATGAGAGATAGAGTGTGTGGCGATGAGATGAGCTCTGCGGCGATGAGGAATGGCTTTCTGGTGATGATTACTTGTTGTGTGGCGAGGAGGGATTGTGTGTGGCGATGAGGGATTGTGTGTGGCAACGAGGTGAGCTTTGTGGTGACGAGAAGAGCTCTGTGGCAATGAGATGAGCTTTGTGGCGATGAGGAATGGCTGTGTGGCGATGAGGAGAATGTGTGTGGCAACGGGAGCTTGAGTGTGGTGATGAGAGAGCTCTGTGTCGATGAGAGAGCTTGAGTGTGGGGATGGGAGCCCTTCACTCTTCTCTCCCTTGTCATTTCCTATCTCGTTTAACAATTCTGTATACTACCGTATTTTTTTGAAACTTTTCTCATGAAGTTTTTCTGTGGAAAATTTTACGAATTTCGTTTTACGGAAGGTTATTTCATAAAACATGTCATTTCTTGCAAAAACCTTTCGTAAGAACATTTTTCCGATCTCTTCATGTTTGTATAGAAATTGTTTTATTTTTTGTCTGGGATGAAATATAAGAAGTTTGTTTTTATCCTTATGCAAATAGATTGGGTTTATGCCGTACAATTTCTTCGACATTTCCAGCTCATATTTGCTTAAAATACAATTTCTCAGAAGATTTTAGTTGTTGATTTTCCCATGACCGATTTTGACTCCAACAGTTAGCTCCCAACTCATAAATTTTTACGTGTAGTTTCTTGCGAGGTAGTGATAACAATGTTAGGTGGAATCAGTAGCTAAAAGGTTCGTTGGCTAAACCAGTTTTTTCAAAAGTTAAGCCAAGTGGGAATAAAATAGAGTAAAAGTAACATGTCTGCCCTGCTCTAAGGTAAATTCATGAGGGATTGTTAGACATGTTCTGATTCAAATCGGAAATGCCCTAGTTTCAGTGGACTTTCACATTATGGATATTCAGATAGACTGGAATTCTTCTTTGTTACTTAGGAGACCTTAATGGCTATTGTAGGAGCTGTTTGCAGCATGAAGACAAAAAGTTTATATCTTTCACTCATCAGCGAGAATGATTTCTATGACCTTGTCACGTTTATCAAGGGAAACATGTCATACATTGAGATAAGAGATGATCAAGGGGTAGTAGCCGTTTGCTATTCTGATTGTGGCGCAGAGCACGAATCTAACGGGGAAGCATCGATCGGCACTTCCATTGGACTTTGTCAGTATGAGACCTAAAGGTTTATACTTATATATATATATATATATCATATTGTTTTGTTTCTCTTTGTGAGTACATCTTGATGATTATATATTGTTGCTATACATACACATTAGATAAATACATCTTGATATTCTCAGTCTGTCCACAAAAGTGAATGAATCGCTTTAAGGTTCTATCTTCAGACTTAGCTGCTCAGCCATAGACCTTGGCGTGATGCTGACTGAAAAACCTGTGTCGTAGAGGGTATTAGGGTAGTTGTGACCTACAATCATGCACGGTACCACAAACTTCCAAGGATCACTCTTCTTCTTCAATGTAATCCTCAGCTTCAACTTCTCTCCGATCTGGTGGAACATAGGCTAAATGTCTTCCAAAGTTTCTCTGCTTTCTCTGAAAAATATCCAGAGTCTATGGATACAATAAGCATCATCGAATGACATGTTGATATAGCCTATTTATTACCAGTTTTAGACCATGTTATAGGCTCTATTTAGGGTCTATTATGTGTGTCTAGGCTATTTTTAAGGTCTTTACATGTCCAGGTACGTCTTGGAGATATATAGAGATACTTGGAGCTTTTGGAGCATTTAGAGGAGAATAATCCATAGCTGATCATTGAGAGAGTTGAAGTACAAGATTGACGTCGATCGACGACACTATCTTGGCGTCGACCGATGTTACATGACCAAGATCGATCGATGCTTCACACTTGCCATCGATCAATGACCAATTCGTAGACAGCTGATTTCAAGCCCAAGTTAGAGACAAGACACGAGATTACAAGTTTACCCCTCGACGAGTTTTGACCTAGATTTTTGGGTTTTATAGTATTCTATTTAGGGAGAAGATTCATAACTCTTTATGGAGATTTTTATTGGAACCCTAGTGTTTTATCTATGCATTGTATTCAGATTTTTATGCTTACTTTGATTATGTCTGAGTATTTATCAACTAGAATTAGGTATTATTAATGGTATTGATGGATTAGCCAAACAATAGAATTGTTAGGTTGATTATTAGATCTATCAATAGAATTGTGTTTATTGCTTGTGTTCTAGAGTAGCTAACTAAAACCCTGATCATAGGATAGTTAGGCACAAGCGAGAGCATGGTCTATTACCGGAATTAATTATGTTGAGCTAGGTTGCTTGAAACAAACGAGAGTTGATTTAGTTAATCTAGTAAACTTATCGAATTAGGTCATAAATCTTGACTCAAGAAACCATCGAGCGACGCTGAATCATTGCCATCGAGCGACGGTCATTTCGTGTCAACAAGCGAGAGCTGAGACATTTGACTTAGTCAATAGATTAGAATCGCAGCATGACCTGAACATCTTTTACATTAGATACCGAGTTCTATGATTAATACCCTTAGCTTCTATCCTCTGTAATCCAGTTACCTGAAATCCTAGATCTAGCATATTTACATTTACATCTAGTTAGTTTATTAGCATATTTCCATAATTAAATTATTAGCATATTTCCATATTGCATCTCCACTCTCCAATAAGGAACATTTCCTTAGACTGATTACTTGTTACCAATATATATAATCACCTAGCTTAACCTTTAGGAATAAGAAATCTATTGTGTATCATTGTTCTTTGTGGATTAGATCTCTAAGTACTATACCTGATCTCTCTTGGCAAGGGTATTTTTTTGTGTGTTAGGATTAAGGGTTAATTTGATAGTTAATTGTTTAGGATGTTTATGCCATGCTAGAACAGTAAACACACCCATGTCAAATTTGGCGTTGTTGCCGGGGAACATTGATCACCATTATATTTAATTTCTATGGTTTAGTCTAGGTTTGTTTTACTTTCAAGTTACTGATTTTTCTTCTTTGACTTTCAGGTGCACGCAAAAGAGTACCAGGAGCAATAAAGGACAAGAATTACTATTCTCAGACCCACAGAAACTCGAACGTACGATCCACAAAGAAAGAGGACAAGCATCGGTCGACGACATACATTCAGCGTCGACCGACAGAGTATAAACAAGAGGTCGAACTGCCTTTGCAAGTTCGTCTAACAATCAAGTGCAAGACATAGAAAACTAAGCATGTCGAGAATAATGCCTAAGGTTCCTAAGTTCAGAGAGTTCTAAGAGTCTAAAAATTGTCCTCATTTTCCTCTGCCTTGGATGTGCTTATATATGCCTCCAGAGTCGGCCATCTTTCCTCATCTCTTCGAGATTCTAGTTTATCATTTTGAGGAGATCATTCCTTATGTTCTCAAAGTTCATGTAACTTCACATTCCAAATCAAATAAACTGTCATTGTACTTTGGAAATATTCTTGTTTTAAATCATAAGTGAATTTTTGTCGCGTTTTAGGCCTCTTGGGCCGTTTTACGACTTAAATTTTTTTATGATTACCTTCAGAGAAATCGCCGATCCTGTGGGATGATGGAAATCAATCATTTAATAGAGAAGATAGTGGTTTCAAGTTAACCATCATCGTCTCTGACGATTGATTCAAACTTTTACGAGAAAACAAGTCTTTATTGTTTTTATCGTAAAATCTAAACAGAAACTCCAATTGAGATGAAACGAAAGACATTGCGTTCGAGATCAAAAGAAGAAAAAAGCGAGAGCCTCACTGAGCCTCAGTGGAATTGTGTGTCAACTTGTGTGGGGAGGAAACAACTCTGTGGCGATGAGACATGTTGTGTGGCGATGAGATCTCATATGTGGTGATGAGAACTCATGTTTGGCGATCAGAGCTCATGTGTGGTGATGACATCTCATGTGGGGCAACGAGGAGCTCTCTGTAGCGATGAGGGCTGTGTGGGGGAGATGAGACACCTAGTGTGGCGTTGAAAGATCATGTGTGGGGCGATGAGGATCTGTGGCGCTGAGATCTGTGTGGGGGAGATGAGAAGCTCTGTGTCGCGCTGAGAGATAGAGTGTGTGGCGATGAGATGAGCTCTGCGGCGATGAGGAATGGCTTTCTGGCGATGATGACTTGTTGTGTGGCGAGGAGGGATTGTGTGTGGCGATGAGGGATTGTGTGTGGCGACGAGGTGAGCTTTGTGGTGACGAGGTGAGCTTTGTGGCAATGAGATGAGCTCTGTGGCGATGAGGAGAATGTGTGTGGCAACGGGAGCTTGAGTGTGGTGATGAGAGAGCTCTGTGTCGATGAGAGAGCTTGAGTGTGGGGATGGGAGCCTTTCACTCTTCTCTCCCTTGTCATTTCCTATCTCGTTTAACCATTCTGTACACTACCGTATTTTTTTGAAACTTTTCTCATAAAGTTTTTCTGTGGAAAATTTTACGAATTTCGTTTTACGGAAGGTTATTTCATAAAACATGTCATTTCTTGCAAAAACCTTTCGTAAGAACATTTTTCCGATCTCTTCATGTTTGTATAGAAATTGTTTTATTTTTTGTCTGGGATGAAATATAAGAAGTTTGTTTTTTTATCCTTATGCAAATAGATTGGGTTTATGTCGTACAATTTCTTCGACATTTCCAGCTCGTATTTGCTTAAGGTACAATTTCTCAGAAGATTTTAGTTGTTGATTTTCCCATGAACGATTTTGACTCCAACAGTTAGCTCCCAACTCACAAATTTTTACGTGTAGTTTCGTGCGAGGTAGTGATAACAATGTTAGGTGGAATCAGTAGCTAAAAGGTTCGTTGGCGAAACCAGTTTTTCCAAAAGTTAAGGCAAGTGGGAATAAAATAGAGTAAAAGTAACATGTGTGCCCTGCTCTAAGGTAAATTCATGAGGGATTGTTAGACACGTTCTGATTCAAATCGTAAATTCCCTAGTTCCAGTGGACTTTCATATTATGGATATTCAGATAGATTGGAATTCTTCTTTGTTACTTGGGAGACCTTAATGTCTATTGTAGGAGCTGTTTGCAGCATGAAGACAAAAAGTTTATATTTTTCACTCATCAGCGAAACTGATTTCTATGACCTTGTCACGTTTATCAAGGGAAACAGGTCATACATTGAGATAAGAGATGATCAAGGGGTAGTAGCCGTTTCCTAATCTGATTGTAGCGCAGAGCACGAATCTGACGGGGTTAGCATCGATCGACACTTCCATTGGACTTTGGTCAGTATGAGACCTAAAGGTTTATACTTATATATATATATATATATATATATATATATATATATATATATATATATCATATTGTTTTGTTCTCTTTGTGAGTACATCTTGATGATTATATATTGTTGCTATACATACACATTAGATAAATACATCTTGATATTCTCAGTATGTCCACAAAAGTGAATGAATCGCTTTAAGGTTCTATCTTCAGACTTACTTGCTCAGCCATAGACCTTGGCGTGATGCTGACTGAAAAAACTGTGTCGTAGAGGGCATTAGGGTAGTTGTGACCTACAATCATGCACGATACCACAAACTTCCAAGGATCACTCGTCTTCTTCATTGTAATCCTCAGCTTCAACTTCTCTCCGATCTGGTGGAACATAGGCTAAATGTCTTCCAAAGTTTCTCTGCTTTCTCTGAAAAACATCCAGAGTCAATGGATACAATAAGCATCATCGAATGACGTGTTGATATAGCCTATTTATTACCAGTTTCAGGCCATGTTATAGGCTCTATTTAGGGTCTATTATGTGTGTCTAGGCTATTTTTAACGTTTTTACAGGTCCAGGTACGTTTTGGAGATATATAGAGATACTTGGAGCTTTTGGAGCATTTAGAGGAGAATAATCCATAGCTGATCATTGAGAGAGTCGAAGTACAAGATTGACGTCGATCGACGACACTATCTTGACGTCGACCGATGTTACATGACCACGATCGATCGATGCTTCACACTTGCCATCAATCGATGACCAATTCGTAGACAGCTGATTTCAAGCCCAAGTTAGAGACAAGACACGAGATTACAAGTTTACCCCTCGACGAGTTTTGACCTAGATTTTTGGGTTTTATAGTATTCTATTTAGGGAGAAGATTCATAACTCTTTAGGGAGATTTTTATTGGAACCCTAGTGTTTTATCTATGCATTGTATTTAGATTTTTATTCTTACTTTTATTATGTATGAGTAGTTATCAACTAGAATTAGGTATTATTAATGGTATTGATGGATTCGCCAAACAATAGAATTGTTAGGGTGATTATTTGATCTATCAATAGAATTGTGTTTATTGCTTGTGTTCAAGAGTAGCTAACTAGAACCCTGATCATAGGATAGTTAGGCACCAGCGAGAGCATGGTCTATTACCGAATTAATTTTGTTGAGCTAGGTTGCTTGAAACAAACGAGAGTTGATTTAGTTAATCTAGTAAACTTATCGAATTAGGTCATAAATCTTGACTCAAGAAACCATCGAGCGACGCAGAATCATTGCCATCGAGCGACTGTCATTCCGTGTCAACAAGCGAGAGCTGAGACATTGGACTTAGTCAATAAATTAGAATCGCAGCATGACCTGGACATCTTTTACATTAGATACCGAGTTCTATGATTAATACCCTTAGCTTCTATCCTCTGTAATCCAGTTACCTGAAATCCTAGATCTAGCATATTTACATTTACATCTAGTTAGTTTATTAGCATATTTCCATAATTAAATTATTAGCATATTTCCATATTGCATCTCCACTCTCCAATAAGGAACATTTCCTTAGACTGATTACTTGTTACCAATATATATAATCACTTAGCTTAACCTTTAGGAATAAGAAATCTATTATGTGTCATTGTTCTTTTTGGATTCGATCTCTAAGTACTTCACCTGTTCTCTCTTGGCAAGAGTATTTTTTTTGTGTGTTTGGATTAAGGGTTAATTTGGTGGTTAATTTGGTAGTTAATTGTTTAAGATGTTTATACCATGTTAGACCAATAAACACACTCATGTCAAATTTGGCGTTGTTGCCGGGGAACATTGATCACCATTATATTTAATTTCTATGGTTTAGTCTAGGTTTGTTTTACTTTCAAGTTACTGATTTTTCTTCTTTGACTTTCAGGTGCACGCAAAAGAGTACCAGGAGCAATAAAGGACAAGAATTACTATTCTCAGACCCACAGAAACTCGAACGTACGATCCACAAAGAAAGAGGACAAGCATCGGTCGACGACATACATTCAGCGTCGACTGACAATTCTTTACGGATAGCATCGACCAGCATCAGAACTCTCATCGACCAACATTGACACTTAGCACTGATCGACAGCATCTCATCCGCATCGATCGACGACAGCAGACGAGTTCAGGTGGTTGTGCCTATTATTGTGGTTCAGAATGAGAATGAAGATTTGCATGACCTCAACGGTCATCTGCGTAATGTAGCAGGTGAAAAGATAGACGATCAGGGGGCTGTAATCCCTGATACAGAAGCAGAAGCGTACGCTTCAATAGCCCAACCTGAAGCTAACGCCCAAGCTCCTCAACGAACGCTGGCTGATTACAACCGTCCAGAACAGTTCTACGCCAACAGATCAGCCATTCGTCCTCCAGCTTTTCAGAGAAACGATTTTGAAAAATCAAGCCTGCTTTCTTCAGACTTGTAGCGCAGATACCTTACCATAGTTTGAAACATGAGCACCCTATGGATCATCATGAGCGATTTGAGGATCTAGTGACTGCTATTAAAGCCAATGGAGTCCCTGAGGACTATCTTTTCTGTAAGCTCTTCAAGTACTCACTTGGTGGAGAAGCTTCATATTGGCTTAATCAACTACCACCATGATCCCTAACATCCTGGAATGACATCAAAAACGCTTCTTGCTTAACTTCTTTGATGACGCAAGGGCAGAGGATTTGAGGAGCAAGATTGCTACTTTTTCACAATTACCTTCATAATCTTTCAGAAACTCGTGAATCAGATTCAAGTCTTACCAGAGAGACTGTCCACATGATGGGTTCAACACTGTGCAGCTTCTTATCACTTTCTTCAGAGGTATTGGATTACAATATCAGATGGTTTTAGACATAGCTAGTGAAGGAAACTTCAGCACCATAAGCCCTGAAGAAGCTACAAGATTGATTGAAAATCTGGCATCCAGCAGTTGCACCAAGAACGCCGATGTTGAGACAAGGAAATCAGCTCCAGCTGTGAGCAAAGAGCAGACTGAAGGGGTCAAGGCAAATCAGGATAGTTTTCAGAGATTTTTCAAGAAGAAGGTTACTTTTGCGGAAGTGGAAGCCATTGAGTCTGGAGAAGATGAGATTGATAAATAAGATGTAAACTACATTGATGGGAATGGTTTCCAAAGACAAGGTAATTCAGGCTTCAATAGGAACTCCTATGGAACTGGTCAAAGGATTAAATTAAATCAGAATTCGCAGCGAAGGCCCTTCCAAAACAACATGACTTATGGATCTACCTATTACAAGAATCCTCCTCCTGAAAGTCAGGAAAGCAAGATTGAAGCGATGATTGACTTTTAGAGGGACAATAGAAGATGACTGTGGATTTCAATGGGAAGATAGATGGTCTGTACCTCAACCTCAATACCAACTTCGAAAACCTCAATAGTTATGTGAAGAAACTAGATAGTCAAGTGATGCAGATAAGTGAGAGCATTAAGAAGCATGAGAGTTTGATCAAGGAGAAAATCGAGGCTGGGCAAAGACAACACGTCAATGCCTTGATTGATGATGATTTCTGGCATGAAGTCAAGACACAGGAGCCTCAAGATAGCAATTTTCGTGTGGAAATTTTGGTTTCACTTGGCAATTCAAATTCGCATCGATAGACACCTACCGGAGAGCATCGATTGACGGTAAAACCTACAGACTTTGTGGCTTCGTGTGAATCGACTAACATCAATCGAAACCGTTTCCGTGACATCGATTGACAGAGTGACAGATGGGTCGATCGACAATACACAATTAGCATCGATCGACAGAAGAAAAATCCAGTTTGACTACCGAACCTCAATTCAAGCTTGATTGTACGTCCAACTGTGACAATTTCAGAACAGAACACAGACACATCTGAAGCAATGGATACTGATAGAGAATATGAGGGACACTCAAAAAGGAGACAATAATTTCCCAAACATCAATGCAGAGAAGCCAATGAAAAAGAGATAGATAGCTTTGCTAAAAGAGTTTTTAAAATTCTTCTAGATACTTATTTTGATGAGGCTTATTATACTCACCAGATTGTGGTTGTTTTTCAAGGGAACAAGGGAGACAGATGGTGATATAGAGATAATCTTCAATCACCTCCGAGAGAAGATGAAGCAAAGGACTTTTCTGAAGAAGAAAAGTGATCCTGGAAAATTCGTGGTTATGCTTCATCAAAGGAAACAAATATCCCAACGCCCTTTGTTACATTGGATCTTCAGTAAGCATTATGCCAAATTCAATAACAGACCTGAAAGTCGAACCCTCCAACGATTCTTTTACATTCGTAAACTGCTCAAGAGTGAACTCAGGAGGGATGGTAAAAGATGTTCCAGTGTAGACTAACAATACATTAGTTTCAACAGACTTTCATGTGATGGACATCAGGATAGATTGGAACTCTTCTCTACTACTTGAGAGAGCTTTAATGGCCACCGTAGGAGCCATTTGTGACATGAGGACAAACATGTTGTGTCTTTCCTTGATTGACCATAATGTGTGTTATGAGATTTATAAGAATAAACATACCCTCACGAAATTGTGCACTGATGCCGAGCTTGTGACCACATGTTTCTGCAATTACGAATTCGGTGAGGAATCGAAAGAAGGAGCATCGATCGACACCCAAACCAACCCATCGATCGACACCCATACAGTTCAACAATCGATCGACACCCACCCAATCTCATCAGTCGACACTCAAACATCTAAACAAGGCAACACCTACCATGGCGATTTCAGTTACAACACAGCCTACCTCGAATACAACGAAGACTACAAAGACAAAGAAACAACGATTTAATACCGAGAGATTGCTATGGAAAAGGCTGGAGTTATTCATGTTTCCCATCAACCTGGGAAATCGACATCGATCAACGGCCACCATACACCATCGATCGATACTGAGCATGAAGCAGAAACCGAAGGAGATTAATTGCAGAAGGCGAAAGGGAATATGGTTATTTACAACCAGATGAGTTTGGTATTATGCGAGATCCAGATGGTCATGCAAGAGCTATGGATGGCAGAATTCTACATGTCATGAAAGAAGATGTGACAGATATACTTGCAATGGCTAATGGAGCTGGAAAGCTTTTCGTCCACCAGTCTAATTATTGAGCATCGATCAACGGTCCACATGCACCATCGATCGACACCAATTCGGCATACCAAGGTTACGGGAGAGATTACGAAGAACATGATGCAGATTACAAAGAGGAAGAACTTATTGAATATAGCAGCATGTCACTGGAAGAAGCTGGCGGGTAATGAACGCAAGAGTAGGCAATCCAACATCAATCCTCGACATATCTTGGCCATCAAACAAAGGCCATAACAATTACTTGGGGCAGAAGATACCAGATATGGTTTTCTCAGACCAGACGAGTTTGGAATTTTCAGAGATACTGAAGGACGTGCACGAGATCTTTACGGGAGAATTCTCACAATACCTAAGGAAGATGTAGCAGACGCCCTTGTTATGGCTAATGGATAAGAGAGTTTATTTGGACAATAGCAACAGCCATCGATCGACGCACAGGTCGACATCAAGGAGAAGAAGCATGAGTCTATCAAATACCAAACATCGATTGACAACAAGAACCAAGCTTCGATCGATACCACCTTTCCAGAAGTCCACGAGTTATGTACATCTAACCCCTTCACTTCAGAAACTCTGGGACCGGTCAGTTAGATAAATCCCCTACTAATAGACGGTCAGGTAGAGTATGGAAAAAGAGCTTTTGATGCTGATGGCAGAAGGATTTGTTTGGGAAAAACAATATGAGTATGGCATATATAGAGATGAGAATGGTAATGCACGCGCTATAGACGGACAAATTGTGAATGTGCAAGAGGAAAATATCAGAGTAGTTCTAGAGAGAGCTACTATGTTTGAGTACAACTACATATGTCTTCTTGAACATGCAGAAAAGATCGCTATGTCTAGGAAGAAGCAAGAAACATATAGCAGAGCAAAAATTGATCATCTTGTGAATGAGATCTACAACGCAAAGATTTCTACATGAGGCTTGATGATGTCTACTATCCTTTAGACAAGTGCCTCACCGGTCTAACTACACGCATGGATAAGATGCAGCAAGATTTGGATACTGTTAAAAGACAGCATGCGAGTGGACAAGATAAAGTGACATCGATCGACGGCAGAATTACACTATCTATCAACACTAATTTTGACAGACAAAAAAGCGCAGCAGAAAATCAATTGGAAAACATGTTCAATGAGATTGCTTTTCCTCAGAGTCTAATGAAGGAAGTTATTTCTCAGAAATTGGAGGATATATCAGAGACTACATCTGCCAGACTTAGAATGCTTCAGCGTAATATTGAGAATCTACAAAGGAGAATACATTCAATGGTGGTTACTAAGGAGATCATAAAGAATGAGAAAGCCAGAGGAGATGAAGCAATGAGAAGCTCCGTTGGTACATGGTTTCAAAAGAGCAAAGAAGATGTAGACACTTGTTTTGCAAGTGTTGATCGACCTCCATTCTAGTCAGATAGGTCAAAACGTCGAGCTTAAGACTATAATTAAGCGCTGACTGGGAGGCAACCCACTTTTTAGTAAGTTTTTACTTATTTTTACTTATACTACTATTTATTTTGAGTTTTATTTTATTTCTACAGACTATTTATACTACCATCGATTGACACCATAATGCACCATCGGTCGACACTGGATCGCGAACATCGATCGACCAAACCCACCTACCATCGATCGACACCCTCTTACAGAGGAAGGTATCGAGTTCTATACATAAGCTATTTACTTATGATATGATTTTTCCTAACCAATCCGGGGCGGATTACATTAGGGACAATGTAATTTAAGTCTGGGGAGAGGTTCGCTAATGCTATTTTATTGTTTTTAAGTTTTATTTACTATCTATATATAAGTTTTTCAAAAAGTTTTAACAAGTCAAGAAGAGGACTATCATCAAGATTTATTATTGACTAACCAAACTTTAGCACCATTCTTAGAAGGTTGTTTACAGAGATTACTAGAGATACCAAAGTGGATCATCCTGCCACTATATCACACTTGCTTAGAAAGTTTGAAAGAACCGAAGCTGATTTCCAACACTAATCCTGACATTATTTGCCTACTTTAGGATTTGGTATACACTGGATCGGATTCCTTCTGCAAGTCTGAAAGGTAAAAGTTTGTGTGCTTCTGATTCCTCTCTCTCTCCCCTTCAGATAAAAAAAGGAGTCGATCAGGATTTGGTGGCTACAACCATTAAAGCTTGATTCATATGATCCTAGAAAGAAAAAAAAGGTCAAAAAAGAAGTGAACATGATCTGGTGGGAAAAACCGTTAGGGCTTGATTCATAGAAGCATATCCAAACATCTCAGTCAATTAAAAAAAAATTATACCCTCAAAAGAAGGGAGACATTGACTGAGAAGAAGTGAGAAGAGAGAGAGGAAAGGAATAAGAGAAGACTACCTGTGTGTTTAGAAACTTGGAGATGTAAGAATCTATATATCCTTTGATCGATACTCCCAAGGTAAAGTCTGCACTTTTATTTTATGCAAAGAAATGAAATCAGTAGAGGGGCGAGTCAGACTAGTATTCACTAAGTTGTTGGTAAAATGGATTTGGTTTCTATACTAGGATAGTGTATATAAAGTTATCTATGATTGACTTGATAGGATGTGGCTGCAATAAAGTAAGGTGACAGTTATTCTTAGATATTATGTGAGTCTTCGATTTTCAAAACCTCTTTTGCAGGCTTGTTTGCTTGAGGACAAGCAAAAAGTTAAATCTGGGGAAGTTGATATAGCCTATTTATTACCAGTTTTAGGCCATGTTATAGGCTCTATTTAGGGTCTATTATGTGTGTCTTGGCTATTGTTTAAGGTCTTTACATGGTCAAGTACGTTTTGGAGATATATGGAGATACTTGGAGCTTTTAAAGCATTTAGAGGAGAATAATCCGTAGTTGATCTTTGAGAGAGTCAAAGTACAAGACTGCCGTCAATCAATGGCACTATCTTGACGTCAACCGATGTTACATGACCAAGATCGATCGATGCTGCACACTTGCCATCGATCGATGACCAATTCGCAGACAGCTTATCTCAAGCCCAAGTTAGAGACAAGATACAAGATTACAAGTTTACCCCTGGACGAGTTTTGACCTAGATTTTAGGGTTTTATATTTATATTTTATGTATGACACCAAAAAGAGGCAAGCATACGTACGGAGACGTACGGTGATAAGTTCTAGGCTCTTTAGTATTCTATTTAAAGGAGAAGATTCCTAACTTCTTAGGGAGATTTGTATTGGAACCCAAATGTTTTATCTATGCATTCTATTCTGATTATTATTCTCACTTTGATTATGTCTGTGTAGATATCAACTATATTTAGGGTTTATTAACGGTATTGATGGATTAGCCAAACAATAGAATTGTTAGGGTGATTATAAAATCTATCAATAGAATTTTGTTTATTTCGTTTGTTCTAGAGTAACTAACTAGAACCCTGATCATAGGATAGTTAGGCGCAAGCGAGATCATGGTCTACTACCGGAAATAATCATGTTGAGCTTGGTTGCTAGAAAAAAACGAGAGTTGGTTTATTTAATCTAGTTAACTTATCGAATTATGTCATAAAACTTGACTCAAGAAACCATCAATCGATGCAGAATCATTGCCATCGATTGACGGTCATTCCGTGTCAACAAGCAAGAGCTGAGAAATTGGATTTAGTCAATAGATTAGACTCGCAGCGAGAGCTGGACGTCTTTACATTAGATATCGAGTTCTATGATTAATACCCATAGCTTATATCCTCTATAATCGACTTGCCTGAAACCCTAGATCTAGCATATTTACATTTACATCTAGTTAGTTTATTAGCATATTTCCATATTTACATCATTAGCATATTTCCATAATTACATTATTAGCATATTTCCATATTGCATCTACACTCTCCAATAAAGAACATTTCCTTAGACTGATTACTTGTTACCAATATATATAATCACCTAGCTTAACATTTTGGGAATAAGAAATCTATTGTGTGACATTGTTCTCTGTGGATCCGATCCCTAAGTACTACACTTGATCTCTCTTGGCAAGAGTATTGTTTTGTGTGTTAGGATTAAGGATTAATTTGATAGTTAAATGTTTAGGATATTTATACCCTGCTAGAATAGTAAACACACCCATTTCACATGTCCATTGGGATCCTCATCATCCTCTTGCTGAAACAATCCACGTCTTTCTCATTAGCTTCTCTTCTTAGATGTTTAGGAATCTTGTTACTCTTTCTCCTAGAAACTGGTCCATCTGTAGCCTCGTCAGTGCTCATAGGCTCTAGTTCATCTTTGTTTTGCTGATTAGTGTCGCTTGTAGGTGCTGATGAAGTTTTAGATGAGTGTCTTGAAGCATTCAGTCACTCCACGTTGATACTTGGCAAACGAACTTGGTAGGTTACTGGTCATTGTCGATCAACGAACATATCTGAGTATCGATTGATATTGATCGTTTCGCAATATGCTACGGACTTAACCTGGACTGTCGATCACTGCTCGACATCTGGTATCAATGGCTGTTCCTTCACGGTTGTTGACTAATGATCTGTCTCGAGTGTCGAACAACACCAGAGGGAACTGCCAAATAATACGGAAATTTCAACTTGGAAGTCCCCTTATTGCATTTTCTCCTCTCCCACTACTTTCCATAAATAATCATCTATAAAGGCATTCACGTGATGTCTGTCCAATCTCTCTTTTACCTTTTACCAGTGCCTCTTATCTCCTAACAGTCTCGCTGTTCTGTACCACTTGAGTTTCCAACTTCTTCACATGGGTGCTGAGAGCTTCAAACTTATCATCCAGGTTGGTCTATACAACATTTATCTTGCCATTGAAATTCACTGTCAACTTCTGCTGACCCTTAATAAACCTGATCAATCATACTCTCCAATACGCTTTCTTGATTTTTTGGAGGGGGGTTCTGGAAAAAAGATGCTCCACCTGTCCCAATGTTGTTTTTGTTGTTTCTCAAAGGTTTCTGGTTCTCTGAACTTTGGTTGTAATTACTCCTCTGACAAGTGGCATAAGAGTTCATGTTTCCACCCTGATTCCCATACTGCTAAAAACCAATGCCAGTAATGTAGTTCACATCCTCTTCTTCTCCCTCATTGCTGATATCAACAACCTCTACACCTTCTCCAAAACTCACTAGCTTCTTGAGAAGCTTGTGAACACTGTCCAACTCGGCTGGAACTTCTTCCATCTGCTCCTTGCCAAGTATAGAAGCCGAAATTTTCCTCTCCATGTTAGTGTTTTTGGTGTTGTTGCTAGATGCCAAGTTCTCAATAAGTCTCACAGCCTCTTCTGGATTCCTGGCAGTGAAGACACCAATACTAGCAGTGTCTAGAGCCATCTGGTAGACCAAAAAAAATGCATCTAAAGAAGGTACTAAGCGTTGTACCTCGTTAAACCTATGGTGTGGACAATCTCTCTTATAAGACTTAAAAATGATCCAAGAGCTCTTGAATGATTCTTCAGGCTTCTATGTGAATGTAGAGATTATGTTACTCAAGTCTTCTGATCGCGAATAATTAAGAAAATTACGCAGGAAAGCATTCTTGATGTCATCCTAGGATGTAAGAGATCTTGGTGGTACCTGCTTAAACCAATATGAAGTATCTCCAGCAAGTAAGTACTTGCAAAGCTTGGATAAAAGATAGTCCTCATGGACTCCATTGTCTTTGATAGCAGAAAATAGATCCTCAAACCTCTCAAGATGGTCCATCAAATGCATATGTGGGTGACCATGGAAAGGTGTCTGTCCCACAAGTGTAAAGTATGCATGCTTCAGCTTGAAATCATGCCTCCGGAAAGTTGGAGGACAAATGGCAGATCTGTTGGTGTAGTATTGGTCTGGACGGTTGTAGTCAGCTAACGTTCTGGTTCGAGCAGCATCAGTATCGGAATTAGCATCTTCATTAGCTGCTTCTGGAGAAGTTGCTTCTGGTTCAGGGATTACAGCCCCCTGGCCATCAATTCTTTGACATGCTGTATTACGTAGATGACCATATTGGTCATGCAAATCTCCTTTCGCATCTGTCTTTAGAATAAGATTAGCCACTATGTTGCTTGTTCCTGGGTTAGTGTCGATTGACGGTGCTGTACTACTGTCGATCGGCACTAGCGATGATGTGCTGGTATTGATCGATGTGGTGCGCTTTCCCTTGCGGATTACACGTTATAACGAAACAGGGTCCAAGAACAGTAGGTCTTTTTCCTTGTTGCTTCTGGTACTGTTGGGCATGCACATGAAACACAATGAATATTTTTGTGTTTAGTAAGTAAAAATAAAGAAAACCTAGACTAAAGCTATCTATTAGATCAAATTGAGAATCTAATGATCCCTGGCAACCGTGCAAATTTTGATATGCTCTCAAATTACCCTATGAACAACTTACTCTCTTAAATAAGAGGTTTAATTGTAGTACTTAGGGATCGAATCCACATGGAGTGTGGGCACACACTAGATTTATATATATGTAGATTAAGCTAGACAAGTAATCAAATAGCAGTAAACAATAAAAAACTTTATTAGATAGTTGTAGGACAATATGATAAATAGCTAGATCCAGGGTCTCGGGTAATCATGATTATAGAGATATAGAAGCTAAAGGTGTGTGTGATATTCTAGAACTCGAACTCTAGTGTATAAATATCAAGCTGTCGCATGTGAGTCTAATAATTATCTAAGTCGATTATTCTAGCTTTTATTAATGAAGATGGAACAAGTCGTCGATCGATTGTAGGCGCCGAGCATCTAGCGACGGCTAGATTAAATCAGGTTTATTGTCCTATTCGATCTGTTCACTAACTTCCAATAGCAGTTGTCGCATGTATCTAGCAATATAGCTCAAAAGAATCAATTCAGGCGAGGTCTTACTTTCGTGGTTGTCTACAATCTTAAGATCAGGGTTCTAGTTAGTTAGTCTAGAACACAAGCATTAATAGTAATTTAATTGATGGATATCACTATCACCTTAGCAAATTTATAGTTTTGTCTAATTCTTCATAAACCTAATTAATCCTAAATCTAACAAATAGAACTACTCAGACATGACCCAGTAAAGTATGATAATAAACTGAATACAAATTATGAAATAGAATAATGAATAAGACACAATGGAGTTCCAATACAAATCTCTGAAGGAGTCTTGGATCTCCTCTCCAAATCAAACTAAAAGCTTCTAAGTATGGAAAAATAATGAAGGTGGTGGTTTTTGTCGTGTAGATGGTGTGTTGGCCCAAACAATAACAAATCACGTAAATACTAGGTCTAAAATTGTCTAGGGGCAATATTGTAATTATGTAAAATTTATGGGCTTTCAGTCGGTTACCAACAAGTCGTCCAGTCTTGAACTTCACTGTCGATCGATGACAACATGCTGTTGTTGATCGACAGTCTTTGTAAATATCAACTCTGACTTCTGATTCTTCAGCAGCTACGAGTTTTTCCATCATAAAGCCCTAAAATACTCTATAATCTCTACATTTCTTGAAAACATACCTGGACCTAAAAATAACCTAAAATAAACTCCAAACACATATAATAGTTCCTAAAAAGCACATATACTATGGGTAAAAATGGGTAAAGTCCATAGTATATCATATAGCTCTAGGAAGTTTGTTACAAATGTTTTCTCATATGCCGCAGTTTATGGCAAAACGTTTCGGATTTAAAGTGCGATGTGGAGCTTGTGGAACTTGGTCGATTGACGAGAAGTTCATATTTTTCGTTAACCGTTTGGTTGTTAGGACTGAGTTTCGTTATGAAGTCCTTATCATATGATTTCTGTTTTTTTGGTCATAATATAATTATTTGTGAAGTTATTACTCTGCATTTATTAGACGAATCGAGGATTGTCGTGTTTCTGTCGGGTGATTGGATAGAGCAATGGTCGCTCAAACGTTTTGACTCGATGTGAGGGCTATGTTCAGCTGCATAGCCGAGGAAGTTGTAGGTCAAAGATTAGACCATGCCAATTTTTTAGCATTAAGGTTGTGCTAGTTTAGAATTGCCCTTGACGGGAATGCTGAATTCTGGTTTGAGATTTTACGGGAAGGTGTAATTGGACGAGGGCCAAACAGCATTTGTCGAGATTTATAGGCCAAGTATGCCAAATGTTTTATCATTAAGGTGGCCGATTTGGTAGAGAATGATTTTCCAACTCAGGTTTCAGTTATACAATGATTTTTTTGTATAATGCTTCCCTTAGTTGTATGAAAACTGTTTTCGTATAACATTGTTTCAGTTATGAATACCTTAATTAAAGGCTTTCGCGTAAATTGTTTTTCTTTTTATTTGTCCGAGGGGGACAAAGCCTAAGAGGCTTGATACTAAATATGTTTGGAGTTAGTCACAGGATGATTTTCTATTCTGCTGTAGATGTGAGAAGAAGAAGCCAATCGAGCCGTAAGGGTAAAGAAAGAGATCTGCTAGATTTTAGTGCGAGGAGATAAATTTTAGATTTGTCATCGAGAGATGAATTATACGGCTCATCTTTTAGCTATACAAAAATAGTCTAAAATACTACTTCGCCAAACCTGTTATGTTTATTCTCGAAAATTGCTTCGTATACTCAAAATCTGATTATACGAAGGATGTTTCGTGTACAAGAATGGCTTCTTGTGGAAGTAAATATAGAGTGTTACTCGTGAGTTTCTTCTGATGTTGGCGAGCGAGGATTGGGCATCCTCATTCGTGTTTTTGTATCACAAAGTGATTTTGCACGATACCGATCTTGTTTTCCTGTTGGCTTCTTCGTATAAAGTGTTCGTTATATAAAAGTAGTTGGTGACCCATTTTACGAGACAGAAAAACAGAGTTTTGCTTAGAGACGTTTCAAGTAGCGAAGATTCCACATATTTTACGAGAAATGTTTTCGCTTTGATTTCGATCTTCAGTGAAAGTTGCTTCGAGACAATAATAGAGTTTTACTGAAGTTTATTTCATTACGATCTTTGGGCGAAAAGGTTTCGTAGGTTTTTGATAGGAATACTCATGACATATTCGTTTCTTGAGCGGAACGAATCGGTCAACCAGCAGCAGATCTATTCAACGAGTGGGAAGAAAGTGTTCCCTTTTTTGTGCTCGCATTTACTTGTGTTCTCGATTCTGCTTTGTCGCAAATGTTTTTGATGCTTTTTTGTGACTCGTTTGGTGAAACGGAAATCGAGAGAAATGATTTTTTGTTTAAATATTTCTCATATAATTTTGAGTTTCATATGAAATTTGTTTTATTAAGTAAAAAAGGTCCATATTAATTTGGCTAGTCATCATCTTATCAGTCCGATGCTGGTACAAGTTGTCTAAATGCGTGGTTGGGACAAGAGATACTGTGGGGTTCCTGTGATTATATTTTTGACTTTGGATATGCCGCTAGAATTTAGACAAATCTTATAGTGTTGGTTTCCTTTTAGACGATTTTGAAGGATAATTGCATTGCCTAAGTGTTTTTATGCCTAATTCTGTAAGAGTTTGCTTTGTCGAAAGCGTTTTCTTGGTTTTGAGACAAAAGTTTCCAAAGTATGGGAGTATATGAGTATAGTATACGTAAACACTCCTTCCATTTTTCTTTAAGTAGAAAGGCTGAACAGATCATTTGACGGGTTCTGTATGTTCTTCTTCCTAATATTAAGATGAACAGCAATCAGGTTCGATTTAAAGATGATTCCAGGATTTTAATCTTTGATGGTTTTCAGGTTGATGACTTGGAATGAGTTGGTTTTAAGAAAACTCCAGGAACGAGTCGATTAAGACGACATTTGTGTTTCTTATTCTTTATCTTTTTAGGAGGCAAGTTGAGTATGCTTGGATGCGTGATGATTATTTCTCGGTTTTGCGAGAGGTTAGATCGATTTGCAAGATATGCCTGAACAGTTAACGAACAGTTGAAAAAGATAGATAAAATCGTCTAAGACTTAGTTCACTACACTATTCATGTGACACCCTGATCTGGTTTAAGTACTAGTTGACTCGACCAGCCGTGCAACTATCAAACAAGTATATGCACATCCAATAACTAGTAACTTAAACCAAACTAAGAGGCCAAAATGTGTACCTCAACGCTTAACCCAAAGTTCCCGGAATAAATCCAGGCACCTTAGGCCAATTGCCTAAGTACACATATCCTATTAGATACAACCTGAGGCTTTGCAACCCAACCGAGTAATTCCTAATAGTTGGTTTGTCCAGACAGATACTAATATCATATGGAACCCATACTTTAAAAACATTCATTATAAATTAATACTTATTCATTCAAATTAATCTTACACAAATGTCATAGATCAACCTCGAGGTTTTAACATCATACATAGGATATATCAAACTACTTTGCAAGGATAATAAAACTACCACTGGCTAATGTTCTTCCTTCCCGTCCTAGAGTAGTGGTTACCTGTATATCAAATGAGTCATGAGTAACTAGTTTACTCAGTGAGTCCAGTCCTGCACCCCAACATTTATCAATAATAACACTAGCAATCAACCTCATTTGTATGCAGTAGAAATATATTCCATAACTATATATAAGGCCTTACATTCCATCACAGTGAATCATATCATAAACATTACTTCCACATCACCCGCTGCTCACACATACTCATAATATATATATATATACTAAACCTGGAGAAACACAAAGGCTAACGGAGCCTAGAGGGAAAGAGAAAATAACCATCATCTCAATCAGACATTCAAAGATAGAACATCTAACTCTGCATGCAGTTACACGGCCTCCAGGGTGAGACCCCATCATCGTGTCTCTGTGACCGTGCTCCACATTGCATAACCAATTCACAATAATTCGGGGATTTTAGGAAGAGTGAATATGATAAGAATTCACACGACTCTTATTCGTATATTTAATTATATACTTATATATTATTACTTGAGAAAAAGTACTAAGTCTCAAGATAAACCTCAAATAATATCTCATAATGATTCTTAAGTGTTTAAACAAGTAAACACCTGACCATAATCATTGATTAAGAGACTTTGCTTATCAATCAACCATATTCAGTAATTAAATGAAGAAACACTCGTTCATAACTCATCAATCATCCATCTAGACTCACCTTTGAATCCATGAGATTGGCTAAGGATTACAAGAATCAAGCTCAAGCTAATAATACTCCACTTCACTCCTGATTCAGAACGACCACAAGGAAGGATCCGGTTGATCCTACTACTGACCTCAACCATCTGAACCAATAATAGAACGGTTGGAACAAAGGTTAATCTGTCCGGTTCACGTAGAATTCAACTCAGCTCAGTTCATTACCTTACATCAATACTAGGTGGTTCTACGAAAATGATCATTTCATGATCATTTCCTTACCTAGACAGTACAAGGTTCTATTGATGAACAAGGTTGATACTTCAAACTTCTCTAGACACTGACCTGAAAATATACTTGCGCATAGAAGATCATCAATCCAATAGTTCGGTTCTGAAGAAGCAACTTAAACAAAACTAGTTCGGTTCATGACAAGCTTTATCAATTCAGTTCAAGGATAACTCATCTTGGTTCATTTAAAGATCAAACCAAGATCAATTCAGGTTAATGTGGGAACCGAAATTTACACTGTCAATTTTTGTAATTGGAGGAGAGCCAAGAAACCCTAACTTTCACTGAGGTCCTGGATTCTCTGCGTAAACACACGAATATGAAAAATAAGAAATAAAAAAATATCAAAATAAATTGCAAAGAGGAATTTTATTAATTTAGATGGAGAAAAATTACAGAGATTTACCGAAAACAGTATGAACGCAACTTTTTTAACAATGGACAACAATAGAACGAAGTAGTAAACATTTTAAGTGTCAAACTCACTTCCTAGATCCTAAGTTCTCTCTAAAGCTAAAAAAAATTCCCTAGACCTAATTTTCGGATCATTTGATGCTTGACTTGATTCTCCTTATATATCCCATTTAGGTCGGTCGTCTTTCCTTTTTCTGCCCCTGATTCGGGTCTATCCTTCCGTGGAAATCTTCCTTATCTTTTCGATTTCCCATGATTTTCTTGAAACTTAACATTTATCTTCTTTTTATTTTACATCTTCTGGAACCTTGAGAGACCATCATTGTAACTGGGCTTATTCCCATCTAAAATCGCAAGTTGGACTTTTGTTGCATTTTAGGCCCTTTCGGGCCGTTTGGCAATTTAAGCGTTTTTATGGCTTCTTCCGGAGAAATCGCTTCTCGTAGGGCGTTGGTTACTATACTTTTTTTTTCCGCAAAATAATAAAACCGTTCGTATACTCAAAGTAACAATGGTTTTAAGTTACCCTTTACCGTTTTATTCGATTGATTTGAAGTTTTTACGAGAAGACAACAAGTCCTTGCTATTTTTATCGAAAAACTTCAACGGAAACTCTAACCGAGATGAGTTGAAAAGCAGTTTGGTCCCGACCCAAAGGTGATATTGACGCAGAGGAGATGGTCTTGTCGCCTACGGGAAACAAGACATAGGGCTTGTCTCGTCGTCGCTCGTTTCCCATGGGCGATGAGATGTTGACCTTGTCTCGTCGCCTATGGGCGGTGACTCTTAAAGCCAGTCTCGTCGCCCGTGGGTGACGAAACACTGATCTTGTCTTGTCGCACATGGGTGACGAGACTTAGAGCCGGTCTCGTTGCCCATGGGTGATGAGACTTTTATCTTGTGCGCAACAAGACGTTGATCTTGTCTTGTCGCCCACGGGCGACGAGACTCAAGACTGGTCTTGGTCCTTTTATGCAATGTTTGTATCCTCGTGTACTCTGAAGCATATTGATATAGCCTATTGATGTGGGTTGTTTTTATTTCACTTTCAAATTATCCCTATTTCCTAGTTTTACTCACTCAAATAACAGGTTCAGTGTGGTACTTAGGGATCGAATCCACAGAGACTTTAGATTGCACAATAGACTTATTGTTTTCAAACTAAAGCTAGATGAATTATTACAATAAAAATAAAAGCGATTTTGAATATTTATTCGGTTTTAAGATTGATTTGGTTTGTGAGGATTAAATTAAGAGATTAGACTTAGGGGAAATTCTTAGGTAATATTAGATACTACAAATTAATAGATTGCTAGGGTTTTATTAAGTATCGTTCTGAACTCAAACCTTAGGGTTTAGGAGATCGCTCTTGCGCATCTCAATTGAGTATCGATTGATTCCAACAGGATAGCATTGATCGATGCTTATTCTAAACAGTATTGGTTTGCGGTTCGATGGGTTCTCTAGACTTCCAATTCAACTCTTGTTTGTTACCGGTTATTTAGATTGTTTAAGATAGATTCTAGGCTATAAACAAACTCTCGCTTGCGCTATAGAACCTTAATTTCTAAGGTTGAGGTAATCAAGTTCAATTAGCATTAAGAATAAATTCAACAAAGAACCAAGAAGATTACCCTAACAATTCTATTAAATCAGCAACACATCATTTCCATTGAGTAACCCTAAATCTAACAGTCAACTACTGAGACATAGTGATATGCGTGTTGTTTACTGTTCTAGCAGGGTATAAATATCCTACACAATCAACGACCACGATTCATAAAACACTTTTCTCCAAACCGCCAAAAAATACACACGAGTTCTACACCCGATTTCTCTCTAAATTTCTGGCCGATTTTGCTCTTTTAGCGTAAACCACACGGTTTCTACACTCTCTACCTGTTCAACTCTTTAAATCAATCAATCTTCAAACTTAATGAATAATAGGGAATAAGAATCATGGATATGTAAACATTCTAGAACTCAAATATTAATTATTCTGACCCTTTTAACTCCACCTCTCGTATGCGAGCATCGGTTGACGGCTAAGGCCTGGTGTCCATTGACGGTGAAATCAGAAGGAAGTGTGAACGAGATTTTATATGTTCACCAAGCTAATTAGACCAGCTCTCGCATGCGGCTAAAAACCTAGTTCAATGGAATTTATTCTGGAACAAAATCTACTCTTGTAGTCGTCCATGTCCTACTTTCGAGATCCTAGTTAGTTACTCTAGAAATCAAGCATCAAGCACAACTCAATTGATGGATATTAACTTAACCTAGCAATCCTACTTTTGGGCTAATCAATGATTGCTATCATTCAAACCTAAATCTAGTTGATAACTACTCAGACATAATCAAAGTAAGAATAATAATCTTAATATAATGCATAGATAAAATACTGGGATTCCAATACAAAACTCCCTAAGGAGTTATGAATCTTCTCCCCTAACAGAATACTAAAAACTCTAGAACCTCGTACCGTACGTCTTTGTACGTCTCTCTCTCTTTCTGGTTTCATACATAAAGTATATATATAAAACCCCAAAATTCTAGGTCAAAACTCATCCAGAGGTAAACATGTAATCTTGTCTCAAACTTGGGCTTAAAATCGGCTGTCTGCGAATTGGTCATCGATCGATGGC
>CAJHQQ010003914.1:0-35988 GCA_905132885.1 Moricandia moricandioides | reverse complement strand
AGTGCTATTCTCGGTCCAAGACTACCATGAAGTTCCATTTTTATTTCATTCTAAACTTATGTTAAACTTAGGACTATAGTTTTCTTTCTTTCCTTTTTTGGTTTATGGTCGAAACCGCTATGAGAGTATGTTTCTCTGGTTTCTCTATTTAAAGGGTTCTCTACACCCTCTTTGTAATCATCCAGTCTTTTATTATACAAGTTACATTCATTCTTGTGCGGCTCTCCTCTCTCTAGAAGGTGTGCGAGTTCTGGTGTGTCATATCCAGAGCCTAAGGGTGTCTAGTTTGGTGTGTCATATCCAAGTCATTCATCTAGGAGTATCAAGAGATCATCCATCCCTCTTGTGTCACCATCCGATCCACACGCCTTGAAGGACTTGAGTCTCTGATTCGTTCTTGCAAGGATCTATCCATTCCCATCAACCAAAAGAGCATCCTAGGGACGCATCAGGTTGGTATCAGAGCAACTTTGGTTGGGAAGTAATCGCTATCCCTTCTTGTTTCTTTGTGTTTTATCATTGGCATATCTAGAAAAGAGAGTACTCGCTCTCTCTCTCTTTGCGATTGTTCTTGTTTTGTTCTTTGTTCTTGTGTTACTTTTGATTGTGATTTTAACATTGTAATCATCCAATCTTTTCTATACAAGTTACATTCATCTTTGCGGCTCTCTCTCTCTCTAAAAGAAGTGTGCCGAGTCTGGTGTGTCATATCCAGAGCCTAAGGGTGTCTAGTTTGGTGTGTAATATCCAAACCATTCATCTAGGAGTATCAAGAGATCATCCATCCCTCTTGTGTCACCATCCAATCCACACGCCTTGAAGGACTTGAGTCTTTTGATTCGTTCTTGCAAGGATCTATCCATTCCCATCAACCAAAGAGCATCCTAGGGACGCATCAGGTGGTATCAGAGCAACTTTGGTTGGGAAGTACTCGCTATCTCTCTTTGCTTTTGTTCTTGTTTGATTTCTTGTTTGCTTTTGTTATTGCATCCGTGTAGCATCTTTTGTTTCTTGTTTGTTTTCTTGTTTCAATCCGTGTTCATCTATATCATCTGAAATAAGCATTAGAACTCATCTAAACTAGGGCTGCTCGTGATTGCATAAGAGTTTAGACAAGAATCATAGAACTTTCCTTATTTGAAATTTTCGAAAACCCTAGAGTGAGAAGAACCCTAGCCGCATATCCTTCTTGTTTCTTTTGATTGTTTCATTCATATCTCATCTTTAACATCTTGAATAAGCATTAGAATTGCTTTGTTTAGGGCTGCTCGTGACTGCATAAGAGTTTAGACAAAGATTTTTAAACTTTCCTTATTTGGTTTCATGCGAAAACCCTAGAGAGATAAAAACCCTAGCCGCATGTACCTTGTTGTCGATCACTTTGTGCATTAGTCTAGGTTGTTTAACACCTTGAACACGAGCATAAGAAGACTATTAGGGTGCTAGAAACCTTAGAAGAGTTTAGGAAAAGGTTTAAGAAGTTTTTCCATTGTGCTTGACCATTTCCTTTTTGCTTGAATCTTTTTCCTTTTTGCTAGTCGATTTCCTTTTCACTTTTGTCTTGCATTGTAAGCTTGTTTTCTTTTCCTTTTTGCTTGTTTTCTTTTTCCTTTTTGCTTGTCTTGTTCCCTAGAAACCTTTTACTGGTTATTTTGGTTACCTTTGCGTGCAGGAAGCATGGAAGCCGAGTCTTAAGAAGAAGCTTCACTCGCCAGGAAGGACAAGTATCTCATGGAGGCTATGTCGGCTCAACTTAACCAAAACATGGTAGCAACCATGACCGAGATGATGAGGACCAACCTCAATGACCTCAGGAGAGAGCTTAGAGAAGACATCAGGAGAGCTACTAGTCAAGCACCAAACCGAGAGACTAGGAGAGAAAGAGAGAGGAGAGAGGAGAGACCTCATGCAACTCGCCAAGAACATTATGGTTATAAGGAGACTGACAATGAGTATGAGCACCTCAGTTCATCCTCAAGAAGACATAGGCGTGTCCACAAGAGAAGGATGAACCAGGGAGATGAGCTTGCTGGTTTGAAGATCAAGATACCCCCATTCCATGGCAAAGCTGAGTGGGAGAAGAAGATTGAAAGCCTTGATGGAAAGGAACCAGTCTCTAAGCCATCTAAAGAAGATAAACAATTCTGTTTATTCAGTGAAGAGGTTAAGGAGGCATTGTTACAAGTAATGATGGGTGTGGAGAAGCAAATCAAACGGACCAACACAGCACGTCCATCCATTGAAACACAGCATCAAGAACCAGAACCGGTTGTGCCTACCCAAGAAGATCAAGACAAAGTAGCCTCACATATCTTTCATAAAGAAGAACAGCCTGTTCAGAACGTCATGGTCCCTTTAACACAACACATGGTAGCAGAGAAGACACCCAAGGAACCTCAGAGAGCTCGTAGAATGGATCAACTAATTGTCTTTGATCCATGTGATTTCCAAAGGACCTTCTTAGGTACTTTTCTGTTCACTCCTTTTGTTTGGTACAAGAAAGGAGAAGTGGAACTATCAAGACACGACTTGGACATGAGACATGTTGTATTTGAGCCTGGAGGAGAGGTCTTGAATCAGAAGAACAAGATCAAACAGGTTAAGAAGAGTTCAGCTGCACCAACATTGGATTTTGTAGATTTCTCATCCTTTGAAGATAAGGGGTTGCACGTCTCAGCTCAGCAAGAGTTTCACTATGAAACCAACTGGAGAATGAAGCCAAATCAGTCACGGATCCAACAAACCAGACAACACAGAGAATGGCCTTCTGATCATCAAGATATTGCTAGTTTTGCAAAACATGCCGGTTTGGATCTTTCCCAAGAGGAACTTATGTCTGATTGTGCTGGAAGGTTACAGACCTACTCGTGGAGACCTGGAGAATATTTCCACAAGATTATCACCCTTGGAGAGTGCTCTGTTCGTGCTAGAACAAGTTGGGGTCATAAGGAGTTTGAAGTTGATCAAAAGGACTTGCATCTTGACCATATCAAGATATGGAAGCCACCAGATATGCAGCAACTTCAGTACCAATGCAAAGATTATCAAAATGTAATTGGAGATGAAGAAGTCACTAGAGTCAATGGTGAAGTGATTACTGGAGCAGGAGAAGAACTCATGTTTTCTTCTCAAATCAAAGAGAAACCACCAGAGGAACTTAGTCTACAACAATCTCCAAAGAAACCAACCCGGGGTAACTATCTAAACTCAAAGAAAAACATGAAGCCTGATTTGCTTGCTGTGAGTACAGGTCAAACTGTTTTGAGATCTACCATTTCGAAAAGAGAAGCTATGATAATGATCAGAGTATCAAGAATGGGTTGTTGGCTAAGTTGATGATGCAACCATCAAACCTTGGAAACTGTCTAGCCGCCAGCCTTGACATAGGGACAGTCCGAGGGTCATATCTCAACAACCACAAGGAGTTAACCATCAAACTCGACTGCCATGGAAACTTAACTCATCAGGGGCTCACGTCGAATTGGAATCAAGTCAAAACCTTCTCAGATGAAAGAGTTATGGGTTCTACAAATCGGGTGATCCTGTATTGGCTATCTTTGAATTTTCTGAGTTTAAAACATCTCAATCCTATATATGGCGACCAGGTGAGCATGCTAAGGTAAGTGATCATGTTTTCAAGAGTTCTTTTATCAATTACACAGATATGATGCACTTGTTTTTGTCAAAAGAGCCATGTGCAGATTATGATGAAGCTTGGAAGCATACAAGAAGAAAGAACAAGCATGTGGAAGACAAGCGGTTCAAGCCACCTGATTTGGATCAGGATAAGCACCAGGACGTCACTAGCTTCATCCTCATCAAAGAAGCACCACCAGAAGCAGCACACAAGCCAAAACCGAGCAAAAACCAATTTGGGATAAGATTATTACTCTTTGATAAACTTTCATGTGCTAACTTGCTTTGTTTCAACATGTCAGGTTTAAGTAATGAATCAGGAACTAAATGGATTAGTGCCTTCTACATATCCAAACCAGTCAGCAACAATGCCTATCAAAGAGGCTTGCAAGGTAAGTGTAATCTGATTTTAAACTTCAATGTTACTGACTTGGTCCCCTCTATTGTAGGTAAAACAGATTTGAGGACAAATCTTTTTGAAGAGGGAGGGGATGATGTGATCCTGGAAAGCACCAAAGAATGGAAGCATGAACCTGAACCTGAAGAGCTTGAGGATGCAACATTTAAGAGTGCATTTGATGTGATCATGGACCGGATCACTAAGGAGAACAAGGAGAGTCTAGATGAGCCACATGAAGCCACATTGCATCAACAACTTGGTGATGATGCTCTAGCCATTCCTGAAGGTCCCATGACTCGTTCCAGAGTCAAGAAGCTCAAGGAGAATGTTGTTGGATTACTCACTTCACATCCACAACAAGAAGGTCTTGGACAAGGTTTGATCCGAGATGTCTTGATCACCATTCAAGCCATCTCTACACCAAACTGAGATAGTGTCTAGGCAGACATGGGGTGCGTGCTCTTTTCCTTGCTTTTGGTTTTGTCCCACGAGGTTTTCCAGGAGGAAGGTTTTTAACGAGGCCACAACTTGTCTACACATCACCTAAGTGCTATTCTCGGTCCAAGACTAATAGAAGTTTACATTTTATTTCATTCCATTTAAAAGCTTATGTTAAACTCTCTTTCCTTTTTTGATTCATGTCGAAACCCTAGAGGATTTGTCTCTGGTTTCTTATTTAAAGGGTTCTCTACACCCTTTTGTAATCATCCAATCTTTTCTATACAAGTTACATTCATCTTTGCGGCTCTCTCTCTCTCTAAAAGAAGTGTGCCGAGTCTGGTGTGTCATATCCAGAGCCTAAGGGTGTCTAGTTTGGTGTGTAATATCCAAACCATTCATCTAGGAGTATCAAGAGATCATCCATCCCTCTTGTGTCACCATCCATTCCACACGCCTTGAAGGACTTGAGTCTTTTGATTCGTTCTTGCAAGGATCTATCCATTCCCATCAACCAAAGAGCATCCTAGGGACGCATCACATGCCAAGTCCCAAGTTCAAAACCAGGGTTTGTATACTCCTTTGCCCATTCCACACCATCCCTGGAATGACATCTCTATGGATTTTATTGTTGGTTTGCCTAGAACTAGGACTGGAAAGGATTCTATCTTTGTTGTTGTTGATAGGTTGTCTAAGATGGCACATTTCATAGCATGTCACAAGACTGATGATGCATTACATGTAGCTAACTTGTTCTTTAAGGATGTTGTACGTTTGCATGGCATGCCTAGAACCATAGTTTCTGATAGGGACACTAAGTTTATTAGCTACTTTTGGAAGACACTTTGGTCTAAGTTAGGCACTAAGCTATTGTTCTCTACTACATGTCATCCACAAACTGATGGGCAAACTGAGGTAGTCAATAGGACATTAGGAACACTCCTGCGTGCATTCATTAGAAAGAACTTAAGAACATGGGAAGAATACTTGCCACATTGTGAATTTGCATACAATCATGCTATGCATTCTGCTTCTAAGTATTCACCATTTGAAATTGTTTATGGGTTCAATCCCACCTCTCCTTTGGATCTAATGCCTTTACCTGAGTGTGAAAGGATAAGTCTAGATGGCAAGAAGAAAGCCGAGTTGGTTCAACAGATTCATGAGAAGGCTAGACAAAACATTGAGCAGAAGACCAAGCTTTATGAGAAGCAAGCAAACAAGGGGAGACGTGTGAGGACCTTTGAAGTTGGTGACCAAGTTTGGTTGCACCTGAGGAAGGATAGGTTCCCCAACGAGAGGAAGTCCAAACTGATGCCAAGGGTTGATGGACCCTTTGAGATCATCCACAAGATCAATGACAATGCCTACAAGCTTGATCTCCAAGGTAAGTATGATGTATCAAATAGCTTCAATGTCACTGACTTGGCTCCTTTTGTTGTAGATGGACCTGATTTGAGGACAAATCCTTTTCAAGAGGGAGGGGATGATGTGATCATGGACCGGATCACTAAGGAGGACAAGGAGTGTCTAGATGAGCCACATGAAGCCACAATGCATCAACCACTTGGTGAGGATGCTCTAGCCATTCCTGAAGGTCCCATGACTCGTTCCAGAGTCAAGAAGCTCAAGGAGAATGTTGTTGGATTACTCACTTCACATCCACAACAAGAAGGTCTTGGACAAGGTTTGATCCGAGATGTCTTGATCACCATTCAAGCCATCTCTACACCAAACTGAGTTAGTATCTACGCAAAACATGGGGTGCGTGCTCTTTTCCTTGCTTTTGGTTATGTCCCACGAGGTTTTTGATGCGTCCCTAGGATGCTCTTTGGTTGATGGGAGTGGATAATCCTTGCAAGAACGAATCAAAGACTCGAGTTCTTCAAGGCGTGTGGATTGTATGGTGACACAAGAGGGATGAATGGTCTCTTGATACTCCTAGGTGAATGATTTGGATATTACACACCAAACTAAACACCCTTGACTCTGGATATGACACACCAGAACTCGGCACACTTCTTTTAGAGAGAGAGAGACGCAAAGATGAATAAACTTGTATAGAAAAGATTGGATGGTTACAATAGGGTGTAGAGAACCCTTTAAATAAGAAACCAGAGACATGCCTCTAGGGTTTCGACAAGGAATCAAAAAAGGAAAGAAAGAAAACTATAGTTTATAAGTTAAAATGAAATAAAATGCAACTTCTAATAGGCTTGGACCGAGTATAGCACTTAGGTGATTTGTAGACAAGTTGTGGCCTCGTTAAAAACCTTCCTCCTGGAAAACCTCGTGGGACAAAACCAAAAGCAAGGAAAAGAGCACGCACCCCATGTCTGCCTAGACACTATCTCAGTTTGGTGTAGAGATGGCTTGAATGGTGATCAAGACATCTCGGATCAAACCTTGTCCAAGACCTTCTTGTTGTGGATGTGAAGTGAGTAATCCAACAACATTCTCCTTAAGCTTCTTGACTCTGGAACGAGTCATGGGACCTTCAGGAATGGTTAGAGCATCCTCATCAAATGGTTGATGCATTGTGGCTTCATGTTGCTCATCTAAACTCTCCTCATTGTCCTCCTTAGTGATCCGGTCCATGATCACATCATCCCCTCCCTCTTGAAAAGGATTTGTCCTCAAATCAGGTCCATCTACAACAAAAGGAGCCAAGTCAGTGACATTGAAGCTATTTGATACATCGTACTTACCTTGGAGATCAAGCTTGTAGGCATTGTCATTGATCTTGTGGATGATCTCAAAGGGTCCATCAACCCTTGGCATCAGTTTGGACTTCCTCTCGTTGGGGAACCTATCCTTCCTTAGGTGCAACCAAACTTGGTCACCAACTTCAAAGGTCCTCACACGTCTCCCCTTGTTTGCTTGCTTCTCATACAGCTTGGTCTTCTGCTCAATGTTTAGTCTAGCCTTCTCATGAATCTGTTGAACCAACTCGGCTTTCTTCTTGCCATCTAGACTTGTCCTTTCACACTCAGGTAAAGGCATTAGATCCAAAGGAGAGGTGGGATTGAACCCATAAACAATTTCAAATGGTGAATACTTAGAAGCAGAATGCATAGCATGATTGTATGCAAATTCACAATGTGGCAAGTATTCTTCCCATGTTCTTAAGTTCTTTCTAATGAATGCACGCAGGAGTGTTCCTAATGTCCTATTAACTACCTCAGTTTGCCCATCAGTTTGTGGATGACATGTAGTAGAGAACAAAAGCTTAGTGCCTAACTTAGACCAAAGTGTCTTCCAAAAGTAACTAAGAAACTTAGTGTCCCTATCAGAAACTATGGTTCTAGGCATGCCATGCAAACGTACAACCTCCTTAAAGAACAAGTTAGCTATATGCAATGCATCATCAGTCTTATGACATGCTATGAAATGTGCCATCTTAGAGAACCTATCAACAACAACAAAGATAGAATCCTTTCCAGTCCTAGTTCTAGGCAAACCAACAATGAAATCCATAGAAATGTCATTCCAGGGATGGTGTGGAATAGGTAAAGGAGTATACAAACCCTGGTTTTGAACTTGGGACTTGGCATGCTTGCAAGTAGCACACCTTCCACATATCCTCTCCACATCTCTCTTCATGTGCGGCCAATAGAAGTGATCCTGTAAAACTTTTAAGGTCTTGGCAATCCCAAAGTGTCCCATTAGACTGCCCCCATGGGATTCCCTGACAAAAAGGTCTCTCAAAGAGCAATTAGGCACACACAATCTATTGTCAAAGAATAAGTAACCTTCCTTTCTAAAGTAATGCCCTGAGGCAAACTTTGCACATGAAGCATAAGCTTCCTTGAAATCATGATCAGTATCATACATATCTTTTATCTGCTCAAATCCAAGTAACTTAGCATCTAGAGTGGTCAAGAGAACATACCTCCGAGATAGTGCATCAGCAACTACATTCTCCTTACCTTGTTTATACTTGATCACGTATGGGAAGGTCTCAATGAATTCAACCCACCTTGCGTGTCTCTTGCTAAGCTTACTCTGCCCTTTTAGATACTTGAGGGACTCATGATCAGTGTGGATGACAAACTCCTTGGGCCACAAGTAATGTTGCCACGTTTGTAATGCCCTCACCAAGGCATAGAGCTCTTTGTCATAGGTTGCATAGTTGAGTGTGGCTCCTCCAAGCTTCTCACTGAAGTATGCAATGGGTTTCCTATCCTGCATCAACACGGCACCAATACCAATTCCTGATGCATCACATTCTATTTCAAAGGTTTTAGCAAAGTCAGGAAGCATAAGAAGAGGTGATTGAGTAAGCTTCTCTTTTAGGCTCTGGAAAGCCTTCTCTTGTGCTTCTCCCCACTTGAAACCAACATCCTTCTTTATAACTTCAGTTAAGGGAGCTGCAATGGTGCTAAAGTCCTTGACAAATCTCCTATAGAAGCCGGCAAGTCCATGGAAGCTCCTCACTTCTCCTACTGAGGTTGGACTCGGCCATTCCTTGATTGCCTTGATCTTCTCTTCATCAACCTTAACTCCATCTGCACTCACAACAAAGCCTAGGAAAACCAAGTTATCCGTGCAAAAGGTGCACTTCTTTAGGTTGGCATAAAGCTTCTCATTTCTTAGAACACTCAAGACAGCCTTAAGATGATCTAAATGCTCTTCTAGGTTCTTGCTATACACTAGGATGTCATCAAAGTATACTACCACAGAAATGCCTATGAATGATCTAAGAACATGATTCATTAACCTCATGAATGTACTAGGTGCATTGGTTAATCCAAATGGCATAACTAACCACTCATATAATCCATGCTTGGTTTTAAATGCAGTTTTCCATTCATCTCCTTCTTTCATCCTAATCTGATGATAACCACTTTTTAAATCAATCTTAGAAAAGATGCAAGAACCATGCAATTCATCAAGCATATCATCTAGTCTAGGGATAGGGTGGCGATACTTCACTGTGATGTTGTTGATTGATCTACAATCAACACACATACGCCATGTACCATCCTTCTTAGGTACTAGGAGCACTGGCACAGCACATGGGCTCAAACTCTCTCGGATATAGCCCTTCTCCATGAGTTCTTCCACTTGTCTTTGCAACTCTTTGGTCTCAACCGGATTGCTTCTATATGCTGGACGGTTTGGAAGTGTTGATCCTGGCACTGTTGGAATAATAAAAGATAGAGAAGACGAAGCAAGCTGGATTAAGGTTCAAACTAGGACAGCAAGTGAGAAGATTTGAATCTGTCTACTATTCATCCAAAACCTAACCAGACTTGACTTGCAAGGCAAGGAATGAGTGGGGAAGACATTATGGACGTGGCTAATGCTCCAGAAGTCAAGGCAATTCAGTTTGAATGCAATTGGAACTAGCTGGTCTGATTTAGACAAGAAAGAGAGCAAGTGGTGCATAAGAAGAAGGACTGACCTGTCACTATCACACCAAGCTGTGTGTGCCTCTTCCTCCAGTCACTTTCTCACCATTCTGGACGTGCCCAGCCTGTCCCAGCCAGCCTGCCCCTTCTGATTTCCCCACAATATTATTGTTTATCCATTCCCTACACAAGTAATTGTTTATTAGCTAGTTTGTTGTGTAGTTGGGCTATATATTAGCCTCTCTTGTAATCAAAACAAATTAAGCTGAAAGTGGGGAGTTCCCCTTTCTTCTTCACCATTCTCCTGTCTCATTAATCTCACTTTCTCTGGTTACTTACTCTCTTACATCATTCTATACTCTGTTTCTACATCACTCACACACCATAATCTGTCTATTCTCACATGGTATCAGAGCTCCCAAGCTCCTGAAACTCAAAGCTTCCGCAAATCAAGCACAAGCTCACCCTCATGGCTGTTTTAAAACAATTGGAGAAGTTTCTGTCTAGTTGGCTGTTCAGTCTCTTCAAGAGGAAGAAGACTGCAACAATGGCGTGTACAGAGACTCTCCAGAGTCTATCCTCGTGCCTCCTGTCCATCCTGAAGAGATCTCTTGGAAGCAAAATGTTTTGGAGCTGTTTTGCAAGCAAAACTCCAAACAAAATCTGTACAAGCAATTCTGATGTTCTTTTCAAGATGGAGTCTCTCACTATCTTCCAGAAGGTGGCGTCTGGTAAACAGGAAGAAAGGAGAGGTCCTAAGCATGAGAGGTTCAAGGGGAAAGCACACTCAAAGGAATGGAGTTGGGTAGAGAACCCAAAATCCAAATCTGCCAAGTTCAGGTGAACCATGTGCCTTGGAGGTTCAAGGAACCAGATCAGGTTCCTTGGTTGTAAGCTAAACCTCTTTCCCTTGAGTAAAGCTTGTGTCTTTATGTCTGGTTGTGTTGAGTGGTGTGTTTAGTATCTTAGGGACAGTTTAAAGTTGCTAGAGTTCTTGAACCTAGTTTCTGTCCCAGTATACTAAATAATTGTTTAAATTTTTTCTGGTTGTGTGTGGTCGGTTCTAGGAGTTTACTAGCATGGTTATGTCTAGTTAATGTCCTAGTTTAATTATTTTTGAATTGTTTTGTTCTTGGGACAGGTTCAAGTGCTAGAGTTGTTGAACCTAGTTTCTGTCCCATAATACAAAAACTGTGTGTGTGGTTCTGTTTTGAATTGTTTCTAAGCTTGCTAGCATGGTCATGACTAGTTATTGCTTTAGATAAATTGTTTGTGTTCAGAATTGTCTAGGCGAGTTGTCTAGAACCTGGTTTGAGTCTTGTGGCATTGCTAGAGGTCTAGGAGAGTTTCCTGGTCATGTAATGCATCTATATGTTGGCTCTATGTCTTGTTTTGCATCCATAGGTTGTTCCTGGTCCTGTGATGCATTCTTAAACTGGTTAAGGTGATTAGATGAGTTATCTAGTCTCTGTTTTTGACATTTAATCATAGTGTTGCTTAAATGGTCATTAAAATTTGCCTAAATGCCCTGTTATTGATGAGTTATCATACATGTGCATTTAGAGAGTTGGTTGCTTGGATTTGAACTGAATGAGTTGTTTAGATTCAGTCCTTTGCATCTTGTTTAACATGATGGATCAGACTTGGTGAGTTATCAAGGTCTGGTCCTATTGTGTGGTCTAATTCTTGCTGGAGTTTGAGTGATGTTTCAGGTACACAATGTTAATATGAGAAGCCAATGTCCATTCTTCATAAAGTTATGCAAGGGAAGTACCTAAAACTATACTTATTCTTGTTTGAATAGGTTTGCCCCTTGAGAATTGATGCAGGTGTGTGTGCATTGTTTGAATCAGGTACTTGGACCTCATGAGAAGAGTCTGGTCGTGGAACAAACCCTTTGATGATGGCAGGATGTCAGAAGAAAGGGGGAGACTAAGAACCAGCCACATCGAGAGTTCCAAGCAGTTTTGAGTGTGAAGCAAGGAAGGCATTGGTGTCTGCTTGTCATTTAAGTAAGGCCATGATCCAGGGTTTATGAGTCCCTAAACTAGATCATAAGACTCATAAACCCACTGGCCAATCCCTAGGCTGAGGGTAGTTGCACTCTTTTTCCCTAAGTGATGGTTTTATCCCATGAGGTTTTTCTACACTTAGGTTTTTAATGAGGCAAGTACTCTCAGTTCCAAGCTTGCCCAAGGATCTCCTATGGTCAAGGGGGAGTGTTGAAATGAAGAAGAGAATAACCAGAGGAAAGGAGTTTGTTCATGATCAAAGACAAGTGCATCAAGAGAAACTGATTTGGGCTTGTATGCACAATCTTGCTCCACAAGCTATCATCTTGACCTAGCTTATCTTGCAAGGCAAGAAAGGAGTTGGGGAGACATAATATGGACGTGGGAGACTTTGAGAAGTCAAGAAAACATGTTTGAATTTAAATAAGAGAGGCAGGTTTGAATTTGAAAAGAAGAAGTCACATGGGTTGCTTTGGAGAAGCAGCTGGCCTGTCACTTTCACTCAAGCAGGCTGTGCCAACCTCTCTCCTGTCCCTTTCTCCTCATCTGGACGTGCCTCCCCTTGGCTGTATCCCCTTTGGCCTCTTCTCATCCCATACAGAATTATTTGTTTATGTTTCAATGTTTTAGTAATTGTTTAGTCTTGTGTATTGCCTATTTAATGGCTTCTCCATCACTTGTAACATTTAACCAGAATCAGTAGACAAGTTTCTCTCTCTAAACTCGTGGCTCTCTCTCTCTCTTGCTTGTGTCTAAACAATATTCACAATGTAAGGAGTTAAGTATTATGGTTTAGAGGCTGCCTTAGCTTTTTCTCTCTTAAGGCAGCCTAATACTTGTCAAACTCACTCTAAACTCTTCTTTATCTACTGTCTTAAACTCTAGCTTACTGATTCTAAATCCCATTCATCAAAGTACACAAACTCTAAGTGTTGTGTTACTTCTCAAGGATTAGATTCATACTAGAGAGTTTCTGCTTCATAAAACCAGTTTACTGTCTAGCATTCTTGGTTATATAGTAAGCTGTGTATGAGGATTCAATCACAAGTTGGTTGTCTCTTCCTTTGAATGGTGAGTTCCTGTTGTATGGTTGAAGAGGATTCAGTTACAAGTTAACTGAAGACTCTCTTGACATGAGACAAACACTCATGAATTCCAACACACAAGAGGTGCTCTCTGTCCATCACCAATCCAAGACAAAGAAGAAGACATTGCCCATGAAGTTCAGAGCCTACACATGATGTATATTCCTGACCATGGAGAGATAGCTTGTGTGTAGAACCGGTTGAATTAAGCGCAGCCTGTTTGGGTGTTGAGCTCCTGGTTCAAGAGACACACAAGGAAGACCATCACCTAAGTCATGAGGAGACCGGTGGTCCAAAGGCAATGGAGCAGAGATCAAAGGTGGATCAGTTGGCTTAAGCGCAGGTGTTGGAACTGTTGTGCTCCTGGTTCAAGCTCAGTACTGCCCACTTCCAAGCTTGGTCCTTCACTTATTCTCTCCGGATCAAGCTTGAGGAGGGGTATTGGTGTGCAATCCTGAGGATCCAAGTCGTCCATTGTCTCTTGGCAAGAAGTGGAGTTCACTCTTGCATCATTCCTCACCAGCCGGATCAAAGAAGCTATCATGAACTCATTGCAACCTTGCAAGCTTGGACCTTCACCTATTCTCGGTTCCAAGCTTGAGGGGGAGTGTGAATGAGCTTCCTATGATCTGAGAGATGTCTTACCAAGTGGGGACTCAAGTGGAGTTCACTCCCTACCATAATGATGAAAGGGAAGCACCTTAAACTCATCTCAAAACATTCATTGTTGTTCTTATGATTAAAATGTTATTGAGATTATTGTGATTAGTGCATTACCTTGAGAACTGATGCACCTGTGGGATATTGTATCAGGTACCTTACTTGAGACTCAATGAAGCAAAGAACCGGTCCATCCTTACCTATCAAGATGGCGAGACACAAACCGGGGTCTAAGAAGAGTCCAAGGTGTTGGTGTGTGCAAGTGATGGAGTCCACGCTTGCACCACAATTTAGGCCACGATCCAGAGCTTAAGGACTCCACCATGATAAATCTGAAGTTCCTTAGGCTCACTGGCCAATCCCTAGGCTTTGGAGAACTCTACTCTTTTCCTTGGTTGGTTTTATCCCTAAGGAGGGTTTTCTGGCCAAGTTTTTTAATGAGGGAGCTTCTTCAAGGTTCCAAGCTTGTCCAAGGATATCCTATGGTCAAGCTTGAGGGGGAGTGTTGGAATAATAAAAGATAGAGAAGACGAAGCAAGCTGGATTAAGGTTCAAACTAGGACAGCAAGTGAGAAGATTTGAATCTGTCTACTATTCATCCAAAACCTAACCAGACTTGACTTGCAAGGCAAGGAATGAGTGGGGAAGACATTATGGACGTGGCTAATGCTCCAGAAGTCAAGGCAATTCAGTTTGAATGCAATTGGAACTAGTTGGTCTGATTTAGACAAGAAAGAGAGCAAGTGGTGCATAAGAAGAAGGACTGACCTGTCACTACACCAAGCTGTGTGTGCCTCTTCCTCCAGTCACTTTCTCACCATTCTGGACGTGCCCAGCCTGTCCCAGCCAGCCTGCCCCTTCTGATTTCCCCACAATATTATTGTTTATCCATTCCCTACACAAGTAATTGTTTATTAGCTAGTTTGTTGTGTAGTTGGGCTATATATTAGCCTCTCTTGTAATCAAAACAAATTAAGCTGAAAGTGGGGAGTTCCCCTTTCTTCTTCACCATTCTCCTGTCTCATTAATCTCTCTATTCTCTGGTTACTTACTCTCTTACACGAAATCTCTCACAATAATCTCATACTCCTCCTAAATCTCTCTTATTCTCCAATACTCTACATTGCAGTCTCTTTAAATCTCACTTGTCTCTCTGATTCTCTTTCTCTTACATCATTCTATACTCTGTTTCTACATCACTCACACACCATAATCTGTCTATTCTCACAGGCACAAAGTCTATCTGGTGCTCAATCCCTCTCAATGGTGGTAAGCCAATGGGATTGTCCTCTGGAAACACATCTTGGAACTCCTGCAAAAGAGAAACCATCTCAGTCGGATACACCGGTGTAGGATCAGTTAAGTTCAATAGAGTCTCTTTAAACACAAGTAATATAGCTGATTGTTTAGAATTGAGAGTTCTTTTGATATCACCCATGTTTGCATAGAAGTTTGGCTGCTTAGTTCCAGCCGGTTTTAGGTCAATCTCCTTCTTCTTTTGGAGTTGAACCTGATCTTGTTGCACTTCCTTGGGTGTCAAGGGAACCAGAGTAGTCTTCTTGCCCTTGAACAGAAAGGAATGCTTGTTGGTGAAGCCATCATGGATCACACGTCTATCTGATTGCCATGGTCTTCCAAGAAGTATGTGACCAGCTTGCATAGGCAACACATCACACAAGACTTCATCTTCATATCTCCCAATAGATAAGGGAATAAGAACTTGACTTGAGACCTTCATGGTGCCTTCTTCATTCAGCCATTGTGATGTGATCATGGAAAGCACCAAAGAATGGAAGCATGAACCTGAACCTGAAGAGCTTGTAGCTGAGGATGCAACACTGAAGAATTGTGTGAAACAAGAAGAATACATTTGTCTTGGCAGAAGCTTGATCATCCAAGACACCTTAACCATCATTCAATCCATTCCACCTTCAAGCTGATCATCAACTAGGCAAGTAGGATTGTGTGTACTCTTTTCCTCACTTTGGTTTTGTCCCAATGGGTTTTACGGAGGGAGGTTTTTAACGAGGCCACAAGACTACTTCACATATCACCTAGAAGATGATCTCGGACCTACACATAAAGAACCTTATGATATTTTATATTTCTAAGTTTTTATGTTATTTTCAAACTTCAGTCTTTGTGTGTTTCCAAGAGGAGCCTATGTCTTTATTCCTCTTGCATTTTCGAGAGCTTGTGCATGTACAAGTCTCTCCCTTTATATATCTGGTCGAAATCTAATAAGAGGCATCATCTTTTCAGTCAAAAACTTGTGTTCTTATTTGTGAATTTCTCTCTGAGCAATTCTCTTGTTGGTGTGTAATATCCAGCAGCCCCTTAGGTGTCTAAGTTGGTGTGTAATATCCGATCTAGCCATCTAGAAGTGTCAAGGAGCCATTCCGCAACTCTTTGAATCATCCATCGATCCACATGCCTTGAGAAACTTGAGTCTTTTTGATTCGTTTCTGCAAGGATTATCCCATCTGTTCCAGAGAGCATCCTAGGATCTTATCAAGTGGTATCAGAGCAACTCTGGAAGGGAAGTGTTCATCTTTCTCTCTGATTTTCGAAATTGACTCTTCATATTCAGTCTGGGAATCAGTAGATCTGTGTGTTCTGTGTCGAAAATCTGATAAATTTGGGTTCCTTGATCTTGTTTCTGATTAAAACTTTTCAGATTCTTGTTGCAGAAGTTATCGATTGGTTGATCTGAATCTGTTTAGGGTTTACATAAATCGATTTGTTTCAGTATTGAGAAGTTGATCTATTCTGTTCTGATTAGTTTTGATTTGTGCTTGTCATTTGTTGAGTTCAAATTTGATCAGAGAAGTTTAAGGTTTGATTTCTTTTGAGTCTGTTTCTGATTTGTGTTAAAGGAATCGATTTGTTTCAGGAGTAGTGAATCTATTCTTTTCTGTTTTGATCATTGAATCTAATCTTGAATTTGAACCTAAACTCGTGATCTCTCTGTTCTATTTAGAATTTGATCTGTTTAAACTGATTTGTTTCTGATTTGGATTTGAGTTTCGATTTGAATCTGTTTCTGTTTTGAAAGTTGATTGTTTGTTTCTCTAGAACTTGTTACTGCTGTGTTTGTTTTCTCTTGTTTCAGATACCATGGCAGGAGATCAGAAAGGAGAACTCAAAAAGGATAAAAACCTGTTACTCAAGGCTATGAATGCTCAGCTGCAGCAAGAGATGGAAGCCAGCCTTGACAAATTTCGACAAGAGTTTAGACAAGAACTTCAACAAGCTACTGGTCTCAGTCTTGAGTCTAGAAGCAGTGAGAGGAGACAGAGACGTGAGCATGAAGGCAGAGGCAATAGCAGAGAAAAATTTGCTGATCAAAAGCTGAAAATCCCTCCTTTCTATGGTGATGCTAATCCTGCTGCATATGTGGAGTGGGAAGAGAAGATGGAATTGATTTTCAGTTGTCAACACAATACTGAAAGAAAGAAGGTTCAAATGGCTACTGCTGAGTTTTATGGTTATGCTTCAAGCTGGTGGAATAAATTGAGAAAGTCCAGAAGACTTGATGGAAAAGAACCAGTAGAAACATGGCCTAAGCTGAGGGCTATGATGCGTAGAGAATATGTTCCAAGACAGTACTACAAAGAAGTACTTCAAAAGCAGAAAAGAACAAGAAAAGAAGAAACCAAGATGGCTGATTATGAGAAAGAAATCAGCAGCATTGACAAGGAGCTGTCTCAGTTGATCATGGACGTGGGGAAACCACTCAAGAGGACCAACACAACACGTCCATTCACTAAACCACAGCATCAAGAACCACTTTTACTCCTTAGCCAAGAAACCCAAGGTAATGTCAAGACTGCTATTTCAGATTATTGTGCTAATATTTCTTCTAGTCTTGAAAAGGATCAGGTAGCAACTGAGGTACCTAAAGAGCTTGAAGAAGAACGTGGGAACATCACCTATGAGCAGAAAGAAGTCTCGGAATGTTCACCATGGTTGAAAGACCATCAAGAAACAAATCTGCTGAGAAATTATGAGTGTTCTCATCACTCTTTTCATTCTGATTTGTTTGAAAATACACAAGCTTGTGATGAACTAACATGTCTTGAACCGGTGCAACCGAGTAGCCTTGTATCTTTGACACAGGTTGCAGAAGAAGACTCATCAAAGGAAGAACCAGAGAGTAGATTGGAGCAGATAGTTGTGTTTGATGCATTTGATTTCCAAAAGATCTTCTTGGGAGAGGTGTTGCAAGTCTCAGCTGAGCAAGAGTTTCACTATGAAACCAACTGGATAATAAAGCCAAGTCAGTCACAGATCCAACAAACCAGACCACGCAGCAAATGGCCACCTAATCATCAAGATATTGCTAATTTTGCAAAACATGCCGGTTTGGATCATTTCCAAGGGAAACTTCTATCTGATTGTGCTGGAAGGTTACAGACTTACTCATGGAGACCTGGAGCATATGATAGCATACTTATCATTCTTGAAGAGTGCTCTGTTCGTGCTAGAATCAGTTTGGATCATAAGGAGTTGGGAGTTGATCAAAAGGCCTTGATTCTTGACCATATCAAGATATGGAAGCCACCAGATATGCATCAGCTTCAGTACTACTGCAGAGATTATCAGATCATGATGGGAGATAGAGGAGTCACTGGAAAGATTGGTGAAGTGATCACTGGATCAGGAAAAGAACTCATGTCGTCTTCTCAAATCAAAGAAAAGCCACCAGATACAATCAGTCTCCATCAGATTCAAAAGCAATGCACTCAAGGTCAAAATGTTTTCAAGTCTAGAATTTTTGAAAAGAGAGGCTATAAAGATGATGGGTTCCTGACTAAGTTGGAGCTGCAACAAAGAAACCTTAGAAGCTGTCTAGCCGCCAGCTTTGACATAGAATCAGTCCGTGGATCATATCTCATCAACCAAAGTGATTTAGGCCACGAAACAAACTGCATTAGAAACTTAATTCATCAGGGCATCACGTCGAATTGGAATCATGTCCAAAGCTTCTCAGGTGAAAGAGTTATGGATTTTACAACTCAGGTGATCTTGTCTGTACTTTATTTGAATTTTTCTGAGTTTAGAATATCTCAAACATATCTATGGCGACCAGGTGAGCATGCTAAGGTAAGTGATTATGTTTTCAAGAGTTCTTTTATCACTGATTGCATAGATATGATGCACTTGTGTTTGTCAAAAGAGCCATGTGCAGATTATGATGAAGCTTGGAAGCATACAAGAAGAAACAGCAAGTGTGAGGAAGACAAGAGGTTCAAACCCCCTGATTTGGACCAGGACTATTGACATGAATGGTAGAAGACTGACATAGTCATGTGATATAGTCGATTACATGCATCAACTACATGCATCAACTACATCATATAGTCAACTACATGAATCGACTACATGAACCGACTACATCACAGTGTTGCGTCTCAAGGAACCAATCTAACCTAGATAAGCTTGGGAGACAAGGAGAAGCAAGTTCAAACACGCCCTCGGTTCATGCCAGAAGAGAGAAGAGACCGTTGGAGATATTTTAGAGGCAAGAAGAGTGGATTCAAATAGAAAGATCACATGTTCCTCTTAAGGGTTGAACCGTTGAGGACATGTCACTTTCATGTCTTGATCAGACCACCTCCCTCGAGCAGAGTCCTTTAGTTTATTCTTTCTTTTGTACTTAGGCAAGCTTATTTTATTCATTCTCTGTATAGGCAACTTGCCTACTTAAGCATGTAACCGAGCCACACTTCAATTCAAGGAAATAAGTTTCCCTTCACTCTCTTTCTTAGTTTCGAGTATCTCTCTCTCTCTCTCTCGAGTTTACTTTCTTTCTCTCTGGTTCTTCACTCTGTTCTTCATTTTCTAACATGGTATCAGAGCTTAAACGCTCTTGAGCACCTAATCACTTCCGCAAAGCTTCATTACTTCACTTTCTCTTTCACTTAATCGGTTTACTTTTTCAAAAATCTCTCACAAATCCTATTGTCCACCGGATAATAGCATTGTTCTTTCCGAGTTCTTTCTCTGGTTCTTGGTTGTTCTTACTCTCTTCTGTCCAACCTATCTCTTTCTAAGGCAGAAACCGGCTCACCATATTGTTACTTCTAAACCAAACACCCGGAACTTCTCTTTCTTTTGAGTACACCCTTTTACCCGCTGGACAAAAGCAAAGAGAAGATGGAGCAACACAAGCCAGTGATGATTCCGGTCACTTTGAAAGGTTGCAAACTACCTCATCTGGTCTAGATTGGCCAAGACAGCCCTTGGAGGAAGGGGTCTATGGGAGCATATCACCTCAGGAGAAGCCCCAAGACATATTACTCAACGGGAAGATGGCAAGGAGGTTGTAGTGGTAGATGAAAGCAAATGGGGTCAGGAGGACCTTATGGTGCTGTCTATCTTGCAAAGCTCACTTGACACACCCATCATGGAGGCATACTCACATTGTGAAACCGCAAAACAATTGTGGGACACTCTACTCAAAGTTTATGGCAACACTTCAAACCTAACCAGAATCTTTGAAGTGAAGCGAGCCATAAACAACTTGCAACAAGAGGAGATGGACTTCACCAAACACCTTGGGAAGTATAGTCAGCTATGGGCAGAGCTAGAAGTGTTGAGACCTAGCACAACCGACCTCAATGTCATTGAAGAAAGGCGTGAGCAAGACAAGATCTTTGGGTTGCTTCTCACTCTCAACCAGAACTTCAATGATGTAATCAAGCACATTTTGAGGGCCAAGGAACTACCAAGTATGGATGATGTGTGTGCTCAGCTGCACAAGGAGCTAGGGTCAGAAGGTTTGTTTGGGGGTAAAGGAGAACTATCCATGGCCAACAAGGTAGAGAAGGTAGAAACCGGCTCAGCTCACAAGGCATACTACAAACCAAATGAGAAAAGAGTGACTTGTGAGCATTGCAAAAGGCAAGGACACTCTAAAACCAACTGCTGGCTGCTTCACCCACATCTTAGACCACCCAAACACACCTCAGCAGCTAGAGCCCATGAAGCAAGAGGTCAGGAGGCACACCAACACCATGGAGCTGCACGCATTGGAGAGGATGGACGTGCTATGGTCTCCACAACTCATGTCATGGGTTCAACCTCTCAAGCAACGTCTCAACCACCTTCTGGTGACACTCTTATCACCAAGTCAGACATTGAAGCCCTCATAAAGGCTCTCAATGCAAACTCTGGTAACATAAACAGTAATGCTTTAAATTCTGTCCAAAATACTTTAAACACTACTAGACCTTTGATCATTGATTCAGGAGCCTCTCATCACATGATTAGAGATGCTAAGTTAATTAATGATATCAAACCGGCCTTAGGTAGTGTTGTCATTGCAAATGGGGATAAGGTTCCCATTGAGGGCATAGGAAATCTGAAACTGTTTGATAAGGAGTCTCAAGCTTTTTACATGCCTCAGTTTACATCTAACCTTTTATCTGTTAAGAGAGCCACTAATGACCTCAATTGCAATGTTATTTTTAGTCCTAATTGTTGACATGAAGAAGAAATAAGAATGTTTGAAGATACAAGAAGATCATCCGAGCAGAGAAAGTGGTCTGCCGGTACTATAAAACATATCCTAACCTAACCTATCTTGCAAGGCAAGCAAGGGGGAAGGGATTTCGTGTCTAAGTATCCAAGAGGCTCTGAAATAATTTGAATTGGTCAATGGAGCTGTTGGAATAAGAAGACAAAGGCAAGTCACATGTGAGCTGAAGAATTGGGACCACTATAGACCTGTCCCTTTCTCTGCTGCTGGCTGAGCCAATTTGGCTGTTTCTGATGTATTTCTTTATTATTTTCTCTTCTGTCTACTTGCCTATTGTTTCCCTATTTATGGGTTGTTCCCATAAACACATTAAGCAAGGAAATAGATTTCCTCTCTCTCTCTCTTGTCTTCCCCACGAATTTCTCCTTCTCTCTCTCATGTTCTTGCTGTTCTTCATTTCTCTCAACAAACCAGACACTAAATCACTTTATTCTAACATGGTATCAGAGCAAATAAGCTCTTGAGATCTTATTCTCATCATTCTCTTACATTACTTCCGCAAATCTGTTCTGTTTCATTCTGATTTTTTAAAAATTTCTCCTAGAAACACTCTTTTACCCTCTGGATAATAGCTGTTCTTGAGCTGTTCTTGAGGTGTTCTTGATAGAAAATTCGAAAATGGAGGTGATTCCAGTTACTCTCAAGGGAGTTAACTATCTCTTGTGGTCTAGACTTGTCAAGACTGCTCTTGGAGGAAGAGGTCTCTGGTCACATGTGTGTGATGACAAACCTCCAAAGAAAACCAGCCTAGGAGAGGATGGTAAAGAAGTGGTGCTGGCTGATAATAGAAAATGGGATCAGGAGGATCTTCTGGTGTTGTCCATCATTCAAAACAGCCTTGAGGCATCTATCCTGGAAGCTTACTCCTACTGTGAAACTTCCAAGGAATTGTGGGATACACTTCAGAAGGTGTATGGCAACATATCTAATCTAAGCAGGGTGTTTGAAGTCAAACAAGCTATCAACAACCTGAAACAAGATGAAGGCGAGTTCAACCAGCATATTGGGAAGTTTAGAAGCTTATGGTCAGAGCTTAACATGCTTAGACCAAGCTCTAGTGATCCTGAAGTCATCAGAGAAAGACAAGAACAAGATATGGTCTTTAGTCTGCTACTGACTCTAAAGCCTTCATTTAACCAGCTTATCAAGCATGTTCTGAGAGAAGATAAGCTTCCTAGTGTGGATGATGTGTGTGCTCTTATCCAGAAAGAACAAGTCACTCACACACTCTTTGAGAAGGAAAAGAAGCTTGCTCACCCAACAAAGAACATTCCAAGTAATAAAGGAAGAGTGGTGTTGTTTCCAGGGTATAAGAAAGATAAGAAACAACATAGAAGAAAGAACCTGAAGCCAAGAGCGATGGATATTAAGTTGGTCAGAAGTTTTCTCAAGAAGATTGAGCATCAAATGATTGAAGGGAAAACCATGTATTCAGCTTTCATTAGTGATTCAATTGAAGGAGGAACATGGAAAAGTAAGGATGGGGCGACCAGAATTGATGGTCTAGTGACCAGGAGTGACTTGAATGAATTCATCAAGGCTGCCAAGGCCATTATCTCATCCAAGAAGGCTGGTACACATTTTCTTGACTCTAAACCCATCATTATAGATTCAGGAGCTAGTCACCATATGATTAGTGATAAGAATCTGATTAGTGATGTCAAGCCTGCCTCAGGAAATGTGATTATAGCAAATGGAGATAAGGTTAAGATAGAAGGGATAGGGAACCTTAAGCTGTTTGATAGAGAATCATCTGCCTTATACATGCCTCAGTTTACTTCTAACCTGTTATCAGTAAGGAAGGCCACAGTTGATTTGAGTTGTCAAGTTGTCTTCAGACCTGATGATGTTGAGTTTCAAGATCTAAAGACAGGGCAGGTGATTGGAAGAGGACACAGCCATGAGGAGCTTTATCATCTCCAAAGGACAGAAACATCTCCTTCTATATGCATGGTCAGTACATCTACTGGGGTTGATGGCAATACATGGCACGCCAGATTGGGACATCCTCATGCTAGAGCTCTAAATCTGATGCTTCCTGGTGTGGTGTTTGGAAATGATGGGTGTGAAGCATGTATCTTGGGGAAGCATTGTAGGACAGTCTTTCCAAGGTCCAGCACAATCTATGAGAAGTGCTTTGACCTTGTTCATTCTGATGTGTGGACTTCTCCATGTCTTTCCAGAGAGAATCACAAATATTTTGTGACTTTCATTGATGAGAGGTCTAAGTACACTTGGGTGACACTGATTCAGTCTAAGGATAGAGTGCTTGAAGCTTTCAAGAATTTCCAGACCCATGTCACCAATCATTTCAGTGCCAAACTCAAAATCCTTAGGTCAGATAATGGTGGAGAGTACACAAGTCAAGCATTCAAGCAATATCTAGCTCAACATGGGATCATACACCAGACAAGCTGTCCTTATACTCCTCAACAAAATGGAGTAGCTGAGAGGAAGAATAGGCATCTGATGGAGGTAGCAAGGTCAATGATGTTCCATACTAATGTCCCAAAGAGATTTTGGAGTGATGCTGTGATGGCTGCTTGTTATCTTATCAACAGGATCCCTACTAAGATACTCAGTGACCTGTCTCCATTTGAGGTACTAAACAACAACAAGCCATCATTGGATCATTTGCGTGTCTTTGGCTGCCTCTGCTTTGTCTTGACACCAGGGGAACAGAGGAGCAAGTTAGATGCCAGAAGCTCAAAGGCTATGTTCATTGGATATTCTCCAACACAAAAGGGGTATAAGTGTTATGATCCAGTGACAAGGAGGGTTTTAGTCTCAAGAGATGTGAAATTTGTGGAGACTAAGGGATACTATGAGGAGAAGAGTTGGGATGACTTGAAAGATCTATCTCAATCATCAGAAAAAGCCACCAGTCTAAGGATGATATTGGAGAACCTTGGTATTAGCATGCCTCGGGAGAATCAGGAAACAAGGGTGTGTCCACCTAAAGCAGCATCTGGTCCAGAAATTGTAGTTGATGAAGATGGGGTTAATGAAGTTGTGGAGGACATTCATCCTGATCCTGAAGGGGGCAATCAACATGAATCAGATACTGGCACAGAAGCTCATGATCAGGATGAAAGGCAACAAGAATCAGTCTCTCAACCTGATGAGGTAGAATCTGATGAAGAAGAAAAATCAGAAGAGGTTCAGCCTTTGAGAAGAAGTACAAGACTGAAGAAGGATCCTTCAAATTGGATTAACACCAGAGTCTACTTCAACTCTCAAGCGGTTGCTCATCCTATTCAAGCAGTATGTTCCTTGGCTCAATATCCACAAGAACATCAAGTGTTCATTTGTGAACTGGATCAGGAGTATATCCCAAGGTCATATGAAGAAGCTATGGAACATAAAGAGTGGAGAGACTCTGTTGGAAATGAGATCAATGCAATGGTGGTCAATGACACTTGGTATGAGGCTGAGCTTCCAAAAGGGAAAAAGGCAGTGACAAGCAAGTGGGTTTTTACCATCAAGTATTTGGCAAATGGAAAGGTGGAAAGGCGCAAGACAAGGCTGGTTGCAAGAGGATTTACTCAGACATATGGAGAAGACTATATTGATACCTTTGCACCAGTAGCAAAGCTTCACACCATTAGGATCATTTTATCACTTGCCACCAATTTGGAATGGGATTTGTGGCAAATGGATGTGAAGAATGCTTTCCTGCAAGGAGAGTTAGAAGATGAAGTGTACATGCATCCTCCTTCTGGTTTAGAACACCTAGTCAAACCAGGGAATGTATTGAGACTGAAAAAAGCAATCTATGGGCTGAAGCAATCACCAAGAGCTTGGTATCACAAGCTGAGCACCACTCTCAATGGAAGGGGATTTGTGAAGTCTGAAGCTGATCATACCCTCTTCACCCTCACCAGTCCACAAGGCATTGTTGTTATCTTGGTGTATGTAGATGATATCATCATCACAGGAAGCGACAAGGAAGGGATTCAAGCCACCAAAGCCTTTCTCAAATCAGTGTTTGACATCAAGGATCTTGGAGAGCTTAAGTACTTTCTTGGAATTGAAGTGTGTAGATCCAAGGATGGACTCTTCCTGTCTCAAAGGAAGTATGCACTGGATCTGTTGAGTGAGGCAGGAAACCTTGGAGGGAGACCAGCTAAGACTCCCCTTGAAGATGGATACAAGGTGCTACGAGAGGGGGAGTTTGAGGACAAACCATATGAAGATGTCAGGAAGTATAGAAGGATGGTTGGGAAGCTGATTTACCTAACTATCACTCGACCAGACATTTGCTTTGCTGTGAACCAAGTGAGCCAGCACATGCAAGCTCCTAAGGTTCATCACTGGAACATGGTGGAGAGGATCATGAGATATCTAAGAGAAGCTCCTGGTCAAGGAGTGTGGATGGGTTGCAATGGAAGCACTGAGATTGTAGGATATTGTGATGCTGATTGGGCAGGAGATAGAGTTGATAGGAGATCAACCACAGGGTACTGTACATTCATTGGAGGCAACTTGGTGACTTGGAAGAGCAAAAAGCAGAAGGTGGTTTCATGTTCAAGTGCTGAGGCAGAGTATAGAGCAATGAGGAAGCTCACAAATGAACTTGTGTGGATCAAAGGACTGCTTAAAGACTTGGGTATTGAGGTTACATCACCAATCACAATGCATTGTGATAATCAAGCTGCCATTCACATTGCCAGCAACTCAGTATTCCATGAAAGAACCAAGCACATTGAAGTAGACTGCCACAAGGTTAGACAAGCTGTGGAGCAACAAATCATCCTCCCTTGCTACACTAGAAGTGAAGACCAGCTAGCTGACATTTTCACCAAAGGAGCAAGCACCAAAGTCTGTGAGTTCATTCATTCAAAACTTGGACTCATAGACCTCACTTGTCACTGATCCTCTTGCCATGAAGTTCTCTACTCTTTTTCCTTGGTGTGTTTTTGTCCCATTGGGTTTTTCAGACTAAGGTTTTAATGAGGGAGTTCTTCATGGTTTCCAAGCTTGACCAGTCTCTATGGTAAAGCTTGAGGGGGAGTGTTGACATGAAGAAGAAATAAGAATGTTTGAAGATACAAGAAGATCATCCGAGCAGAGAAAGTGGTCTGCCGGTACTATAAAACATATCCTAACCTAACCTATCTTGCAAGGCAAGCAAGGGGGAAGGGATTTCGTGTCTAAGTATCCAAGAGGCTCTGAAATAATTTGAATTGGTCAATGGAGCTGTTGGAATAAGAAGACAAAGGCAAGTCACATGTGAGCTGAAGAATTGGGACCACTATAGACCTGTCCCTTTCTCTGCTGCTGGCTGAGCCAATTTGGCTGTTTCTGTTGTATTTCTTTATTATTTTCTCTTCTGTCTACTTGCCTATTGTTTCCCTATTTATGGGTTGTTCCCATAAACACATTAAGCAAGGAAATAGATTTCCTCTCTCTCTCTCTTGTCTTCCCCACGAATTTCTCCTTCTCTCTCTCATGTTCTTGCTGTTCTTCATTTCTCTCAACAAACCAGACACTAAATCACTTTATTCTAACACTAATGAGGTTTGCTTTCAGGATATTAAAACTAGCAAGATGCTGGGCAAAGGTGTAAGCAAAGGAGAGCTCTATTTACTTGAAGACACCAAGCTTAGATCACATTTAAATACTGCTTTGAATTCTGCTTCTGCGTTTAATTCTTCCTCTTCTACTTTAGCTAGTGATGTTTTATGGCATGCTAGATTAGGTCATCCTCACTCTCGTGCCTTAGGATTGATGTTACCTAATCTCTCTCTTAAAAATGAAAGTTGTGAGGCATGTATCCTTGGTAAACATTGCAAGTCGGTTTTTCCTCCATCTATGACTATCTATGAGAAGTGTTTTGATTTAGTGCATTCTGATGTGTGGACTGCACCATGTGTGTCTAGAGAAAACCACAAGTACTTTGTTACATTCATAGATGAAAAATCGAAATACACATGGCTGACCTTGATACCAACTAAAGATAGAGTTTTAGAAGCATTTATCAACTTTCAAAACTATGTATCTAACCATTTCAATTCTAAGATCAAAATTTTTAGGTCTGATAATGGTGGAGAATACACAAGTCAAGCCTTTAAACATCACTTAGCTAAGCATGGCATTATCCACCAAACAAGCTGTCCATATACTCCTCAACAAAATGGAGTAGCTGAAAGGAAGAATCGCCATCTTATGGAAGTGGCAAGGAGCATGATGTTTCACACCAATGTCCCTAAAAGATTTTGGGGTGATGCTGTGGTCTCAGCTTGCTATCTCATCAATAGAATACCCACCAAAGTCCTCCAAAATGTCTCACCCTTTCAGGTATTAAACAAAATCAAACCTCCCATAGATCATTTGCGTGTGTTTGGTTGTGTTTGCTATGTCTTAATACCAGGGGAGCAACGCAATAAACTAGAAGCCAAGAGTGTCAAAGCCATGTTCATTGGCTTTTCTCACACGCAGAAAGGGTATAAATGCTACTCACCAGACACCAGGAAGGTCTTAGTCTCCAGGGATATTAAGTTTGTGGAATCAAAAGGGTACTATGAGGAAAAGAATTGGGATAGCCTCAAAGACCTCTCCCATGGCCCCTCTGATAGAGCAAACAACTTGAGGACTATCTTGGAAAGCTTAGGAGTCACCAACTCTCAGTGTAATGGTGGACCATCTCCTGCTTCCCCAACACCAGAGCCAACCATGGATTCCACTCCTGAGGCTACTCCACCCACTGATGTTGATATCCACCTTGATCCTGAGGGGGGCAGTGAGTCTGAATCACAACAACACCCACCAGAAAGAGATTCAGAACCACATGATCAAGATGGAATACATGAGGCAGAGTCTGAACAGTCTAGTGAAGATCTAGAAGAAGAGGCAGTGGAACCGGCTATAGAAGCAGAGCAACACATCCAACCATTGAGAAGAAGTACCAGGGTGAGAAAGGATCCAGCTAATTGGATCAACACCAGAGTATACTTCAATAGTAATGCAGTTGCTCATCCCACACAAGCAACATGTTCTTTGGCGCATTATCCTCAAGAACATGTAGTCTTTATGGGTCAACTTGATCAAGAATATATACCAAGGACCTATGAAGAAGCAATAGAGGATGATGGGTGGAGAGAGTCTGTTGGTGCTGAAACTAAAGCAATGATAGACAATGATACTTGGTATGAATCTGAACTTCCAAAAGGCAAGAAGGCAGTGACAAGCAGATGGATATTCACCATTAAGTACTTAGCTAATGGGAAACCAGAAAGGAAGAAGACCAGATTGGTTGCAAGAGGTTTCACTCAAACATATGGAGAAGACTACAATGATACCTTTGCACCAGTGGCCAAGCTACACACAATAAGGATTATATTGTCCATAGCAGTGAACATGGAATGGGATCTCTGGCAAATGGATGTCAAGAATGCTTTCCTACAAGGAGAGCTAGAGGATGAAGTCTATATGCGTCCACCACCTGGTTTAGAGTATCTAGTCAAACCAGGAAATGTTCTGAGACTCAAGAAGGCAATCTATGGACTAAAGCAGTCTCCTAGAGCTTGGTACCACAAGCTAAGCACCACCTTGAATGGGAGAGGGTTCAGGAAGTCAGAGGCAGACCACACACTCTTCACCCTCACAAGCCAAGAAGGGATCGTGGTTATCCTCATCTATGTTGATGATATAATCATCACCGGAAACAACAAGGAAGGTATCATCTCTACTAAGTCTTTCCTCAAATCTACATTTGATATCAAAGATTTGGGAGAGTTAAAGTACTTCCTAGGGATTGAGATATGCCGCTCTAAAGAGGGGCTCCATCTATCCCAAAGGAAGTACACACTTGATCTGTTGAATGAGGCAGGTACTCTTGGAGGAAGAATAGCCAAAACTCCACTGGAAGATGGATACAAAGTTTTGCGTGAGGGGGAGTTTGAAGATGAGCCATTTGAGGATGCCAAACTATATAGGAGATGTTAGAATTGAGAAAATATGAAGAGAATAGAAGGGAATTGATAAGTTTGGATGATATATGGGTGAAGAACAAGAGAGAGATGAACAAGAGAGAGTTTCTGGACAGAGTAAGAGAGAGGAGAGATGATGGACGAAAATGAAGAGAATAGAGAGAAGGGAGAGATTTTCTCCTTGTCTTACTTCATTCAGAGTGCTTACAATATATAGGCAACATGCCTAACACAGAAAAGATTAAACAAAGAGTAAAATACACAAGAAGACAACACACTGATCAAGAGATAGTGACAGGTCCTCAACAGCTTCTGGCCTTAAGCAGAACATGTGATCTTCTTATTTAAATCCATTCAAACTCTTCCTGCTGGTCAACCAAAGGCCCCAACGTCTCTTTTGCCTCTGAGACAAGTGTTTGGCACACAAGCTACCTTCCTTGACTTGCAATCCAAGCTAGGTTATCTTTGGTGAGTTGCACGAACAGAATATAAAAGACTCGACCAGATTGTTTCTTCTTCCTTATCTTCAACTCTTTGGTTCTTCATATCAATACTCCCCCTCAAGCTTGAAACTAAGGATTGGTCAAGCTTGGAAACATGAAGAACTTCCCTCATTAAAACCTTAATGTGCAAAACCCAGTGGGATAAAAACACACTAAGGAAAAAGAGTAGAAGCCTTCATGTTAGGAGAGTCAGTGAGAAGTGAGGTCTATGAGTCCCAACTTAGAGTGGATGAACTCACAGACTTTGGTGCATGCTGCCTTGGTGAAGATGTCAGCTAACTGGTCTTCACTTCTTGTATAACAAGGTAGGATTATTTGTTTCTCCACAGCTTGTCTAACCTTGTGGCAGTCTACTTCAATATGTTTGGTCCTTTCATGGAAGACTGAGTTGCTGGCAATGTGAATGGCTGCCTGATTGTCACAATGCATTGTGATTGGTGATGTAATCTCGATACCCAAGTCCCCAAGAAGTCCCTTGATCCATATCAACTCATTGGTGAGCTTCCTCATAGCTCTATACTCTGCCTCAGCACTTGAACAAGATACAACCTTCTGTTTCTTGCTCTTCCAAGTCACCAAGTTTCCTCCAATGAATGTGCAATATCCAGTAGTTGATCTCCTATCAATCCTATCTCCTGCCCAATCAGCATCACAATACCCTACAATTTCTGTACTTCCGTTCCACCCCATCCACACACCTTGACCTGGAGCCTCTCTCAGATACCTCATGATCCTTTCAACCATGTTCCAATGGTGAACCTTAGGCGCCTGCATGTGTTGGCTGACTTGGTTAACAGCAAAGCAGATGTCTGGTCTTGTAATGGTTAGGTAAATGAGTTTCCCAACCATCCTTCTATACTTCTTCATATCAGCAAACGGAGTGTCCTCAAACTCCCCTTCTCGCAGAACCTTGTAGCCATCTTCAAGGGGAGTCTTAGCTGTTCTTCCTCCAAGGTTTCCTGCCTCACTCAACAGATCAAGTGCATACTTCCTTTGAGACAAGAAGAGTCCTTCCTTGGATCGACATACTTCAATACCCAAAAAGTACTTAAGCTCTCCAAGATCCTTGATGTCAAACACAGACTTTAAGAAGGCTTTGGTGGCTTGGATTCCATCTTTGTCACTACCAGTGATGATAATGTCATCCACATACACCAAGATGACCACAATGCCTCTTTGACCAGGGAGAGTAAATAGAGTGTGATCAGCCTCCGATTTTCTGAATCCTCTTCCATTTAATGTAGTGCTCAGCTTGTGGTACCAAGCTCTTGGAGATTGCTTCAGTCCATAAATAGCCTTCTTGAGTCTTAGGACATTTCCAGGCTTGACCAAATGCTCTAGACCAGGAGGAGGATGCATGTAGACCTCATCTTCTAACTCTCCTTGAAGGAAAGCATTCTTGACATCCATCTGCCACAATTCCCATATTGTATGCAGCTTGGCTACTGGTGCAAATGTATCCACATAGTCCTCTCCATATGTTTGAGTGAAGCCTCTTGCAACTAGTCTTGACTTCTTCCTCTCCTCCTTGCCATTTGGTAAGTACTTGATAGTAAACACCCATTTGCTTGATACAGCTTTCTTGCCCTTTGGGAGTTCACTCTCATACCAAGTGTCATTGTTGATCATGGCGTTAGTCTCATCCCCAATTGAGTCTCTCCATTCCTCAATTTCCATTGCTTCCTCGTAAGATCTTGGTACATACCCTTGATCTAAGCCACTGATGAAAGCTTGGTGCTCAGGTGGAAATTGCGCAAAAGAACATACTGCTGAGATTGGATGAGCTACGGCTTGACTGTTGTAGTAGACTCTTGTGTTTACCCAGTTGGAAGGATCCCTCTTGATCCTTGTACTCCTTCTCAGTGGTTGAACCTGGTATTGTTCTTCTTGCTGCTCTTCTTCCTCATGAACTTGAGCAGTCTCCAGTTCTTGTACACTCTCCTGATTATGAACATCTGAACCTTGTTGCTGTTCTGGTTCTTGTTCATTGCCCCCCTCAGGATCAGGATGAGTGACTTCCACAACTTCTTCTATTGATGTGGGAGAGGAGCTCGTTTCAGCCTTCTCTTTTTGAAACTGATGCAAGACTTTCTCATACTATTCTCAAGTTATTGGCATCTACCTGCTACTAACAACGGGTTTATCTTAGGACATCATCCGTCACTCGATTTACAATTTAGCCCAAATTCTTTCTATCAAATACCCTATTTCCTTCCATGAATCACCATCTCGGACACACACACTCATCTCTGAGTGGTTTCTCAGGATGTGTAACACTTGATCCTTTCTATGTACACGAGGACTAGCCAAACAAACATCACACTTACATCTCGCTTTTCTTATACTCTCACATTGTCTCCTTTCTCTCCTGACGAGACGACTCAGAACAACACCAGGTACATCACAACACACATCTAAGATGAATTGCACCACTGCCTACCTTCAGGCTATTGTTTACATCCACCTTCATAAGAGAATATCCTTCAGCACACTTTGTAGTACAAATTCGATTGATCAAGCGTAGCGACATGCTGTCACCACAGCACTACTTCCAGAACCTTTTAGGGACTATTTGCATGGAAAACACTCATTGACCATAGCCACTTCCATAAATATGCCTGTTCATTCCTTCTCAGGCCACTCCATTCTGCTGCACGGTTGTCATAAATGGCAGGCTTGTTTGATGAACTATTCCATGCTTCTGGCCAAGTCATACTTTTATGAAGCATGGCACCTTTACTATTCACCTCCATTGTCTGATGCCCAGCACCGTTCACATGTCGCCCTTAATAATGCACTTAGTAACAATAAGACCTGAAAGCCTTTATATGAAAGCATCTAACACTCTATCTTTTTGCAACGCTCGCCAGGGCCAATGCTCCACCAAAGCTTACTTGGACTCTTATCCATTCAATGAAAGCAGCAAACTACTTAATGGTTATCTCTAGGAACCACACATTGAGAGAGCACCAAACCATTCAAGAAATTCGAACTAGTCAATACACTTCTCATAGCACGCTTACTAGACTTGGGAAGACAGACTTGCAATGTATTACCATAGATGCAAAAAGCTTCACATTCCAAAATGCATCAAAGGCGAATCAAATTCACTCTCGGCAGACCTTATCAGTACCATAATTGCACGCTGAGTGATGATGACCCATAGGTGCTGAGCGCATCAGCCAAAGTACTCTCACCTATCACAAACCACAGATGATATCATGATACAGGAGAACGAGAAGATTAGTACTGGCTTTAGTATTCGGACCATGACTACAATACCATCCCATAACGCGTCTCCCTTCTCAGCCAACACCTCTTCCATGTCTCAACCTGAAACTCAAACATCACTTTAGCACAAACACACCACCTGACAATTCAAGTCCACGTGGCTTTCTTCACAGGAGAGTAAGCTTCGATGCGCAAAACCAGCATGTAAAAGCAAGTAGACTCTCTATCAAACAACCTAAGATTCCCAATTCCTTCTATTTATCACCTTTAATCTCCATCCCTAGTCACTTAACATTCCCAAGAGCAGGTATCTAACATTGCTAATAAGACTCCCAATCCACAAATCATCATTGATGACTAGCCCCTAATCATTATATTGGTTAGAGATATGAGTACAACACTCGAACGCTACACACCAGACTTCCTGAAAGATGATGGCCTTGGCAGCTTTGTAAACTAGCTGCTGCCAAGACAATCACACTCCCACTGCTGATAGGAGATACATATCCTTAGCTTGCTCCCACGCACTGCTATTTTCCATTGCTTCACTTCATGGAGGCAGACATACATCAGATTGGCCCTTCAGAACCCTCTACGCCCAAACCTCTGCAGACTTTCAGTGTCTATTTGACTAGATACCTCAGCCCTACGCATCTTAAACTGCACCTTGTTCTACTCAGGAAATACCGGCGTTTCTAGCTTAGTTTCTAATGACCTCCATAGACCTCGCACCCATCCTCATTTTGACAAATCTCACGACCTATTTCTCATGTCTGCATTAGCTGGTTTCGGTCTGCCTAAAGAGTTCGCGTTTGCTCCTTGTTCTCTTTGTACCAGAGAAACATCACTTCTTCTAAGTTTTGGGAGCTTGTTTCTCTTAGGATATTGACTTATCAGCTGTTGTAGGATGATTTAGGTTAAGGAGAAGACTCTGAAACTTTGTCTTTGTTCAATCTTTCCTTTATTAATCTCTGGTCATCACAAGAGAAGGCGACCTACGAGAGTCATCCAACTCTCCCATAAACTACTCTTGACATTTTGCCCCAAAAGTCCGCACTCAAGATAATCCCCCGTATAACTCATCGACAACTGACTTACACTCCACCTTCCTCTTGCGCTCAGATGATGTGATAATCTTCTTGGACTTCAAACACTCTCTGACAGGTGGAGAGATTCTTTCATCATACAACACACTCTACCAACAACTATGAAGCGCCTCTCCAAATAGCAATATCCCTGCAGTTTCAAAAAATGAGAATAAGATTCCCCAAGAGTCATTCTGAAAGAACTATGGATATTCCAAGTGCTTGCTGGTCCTCTTAAACCACTTATCTTCACTACTCAGGCAACTCACCTGACCATTCCCTTGAGCCATCCTCTTGAAGCATTCAGCCTTCATGATAGGCGTCCCAAAATCCATGACTTCCCAAGGTATAACTCTGGCCACTTACCATAGCAAATAGTTTATGACCCTCAAGGTCACTGATATAAGACTCTTATTCGTCCATTCCATGGTCTGAAGATGCTTTACCCAGTGGTAAATCTATGACCAGTAAAAGATGAAGAAACAACATAAATTTTGAAATTAGGAAAAACAGAGATTTGCGTGAATGAAATGGAGTTAAAGCCTTATACCATGTAGAATTAAATAGAAAATATGAGAGAATAGAAGGAATTATTAATTTGGATGATATATGGGAAGAACAAGAGAGATTATGAACAAGAGATAGTTTCTGGACAGAGTAAGAAGAGAGAATGATTGGACGGAAAATGAAGAGAAATAGAAGAGAAGGGAGAATTGTTTCTCCTTTCTTACTTCATCAGAGTGCTTAACAATATAATTAGCAAACATGAACTAACACAGAAAAGATTAAACAAAAGAGTAAAATACACAAGAAGACAACACACTGATCAAGAAAGTGACAGGTCCTCAACAGCTTCTGGCCTTAAGCAGAACATTATCTTTCTTATTTAAATCCATCAAACTCTTTCCTGCTGGTGTCAAACCAAAGCCCCAACGATCTCTTTTGCCTCTAGACAAGTGTTGTCACACAAAGCTACTTCCTTGGACTTGCCAATTCCAATTAGTTATCTTTGGTGACTTTCTCCCAAGGATTTCCACTCTGATTTTTGGTTGGATCTACTCTGTAACAGATTGAAAGAATGGTTTTGATGGATATTGGCTTGATGGACGACATTAGTGTTTAATGGATAGATGGGTTGAAAGGATTTGATCGATTGAAACACTGAGGGTTGCGGAAAAGACCTCAGATTCTTCACTCTCTCACTCTGGATTTGACACACCAGTCAGATTGAGAGCTTGTTGATTGTTTTGGGTTCACACGCCTCCACAATCAAGTTGTTCTGAGAACAAATGAATCACCAAAGAGAAATGAGTTTTTGATTAAAATGATGATTGTCTTCCAAATGAAATAAAACAGAGTTTTAAAGGAAAAATGACAACAATCTCGTGCATGACAGTCTTGGGACTTGTAGTTTCGTGCATGAGCACTTAGGGAAAAGAAATAAGATAAAACATAAGTAAATTAGTTGTTGTAGAAGACAGCCGAGTAAATGAAGGTGGTTGGGGTGATGGTGGTTTGGTCAAGTAACTCTTCCTCACTTTCTTGGTTCAGAATAAGGCAAGCAATCTTCTCAATAAGCTTCTTGGACCTGGATCTCGTGATGGGCCCAACCAGATATGACAAATGGATCTTCTTTCTGGTCATTGGACTTCTTTTGGGCTGAGAGAGAAACATCTTCATTTTGGGTCTGGTCCATATCATCTTCTTCATAGTAACTTGGTTCTTGCATCCATTCAGCTTCATCATTAAGTTCATCTAAGATTAGCTCATCCTGGATTGCAATCATCCCCTCCTCCTTTGAAAGGATTTGTCCTCAAATCCAAGTGATCTGCATGAAAAGGAGCCAAGTCAGAAATATTGAAAGTTGAACTCACAGAATACTTATCTTGAAGATCAATCTTGTATGCGTTATTGTTGATTCGCTCAAGCACTTTGAAAGGACCATCTCTTCTTTTCATCAGTTTGGACTTCCTTTCATTTGGATCTATCCTTCCCTGAGGTATATCCAGACCAAATCTCTGTTGAGAAGACATCAAGAGATAAAATACAATACAAACAGAAGAAGAAGCAGTGTTTAAGTGAAGCTTGTGGAACAAGGTTGTCCGTACAA